>CM023612.1:16830809-16870809 GCA_013358685.1 Antennarius maculatus | reverse complement strand
AAAGTTAGCACAAGTGACAGCAAATATTGATACTGTCACTCTCATATTGTTAGCCACTGATTTATTTAGGTTTATGTAAATTGTTTATGAAATTGATTCATCTTATTGATTGTCATGCTGTATGTTTCATAGGGCCCAACTGCAGGGACACATAGTTGATGAGAACTAAAATGATTGTCAAAACAGGACAAAAGACGATTTAACTCCAGAAAGCATTGATCTGTGCAGCACTGCCACCTGTAGACCATGAACAATATCTTCATCGGCTCGCTCTTCTAGGCAAAATTGCCTTTTTTGCAATGGTTAATCTTACAAAACAAGCCTAAACAAAAGATGCACTCATGAGTTGTTTGACACAGAAAAGCTGAGAGTGTCTGGCCAAAACGTAATTTCCTGTATTTACTTTATTCTTTTAAACACTTGGCATCCACCCACAGGCAAAAGATAGAGGCCAGGTGAACTACATGAACTCAAAATTGCCTGCTAAGGGTGGATTTGTTTGTGTTGGGTTTCTGCCTTTTGACAGAGGAGATGCTTGTCTGAGATGCAAACCTATAATAAGCAGATATTGATATTAGATGCTGATCATGTAGGAGGTCCTTCTCCATAACTAAGCCAATAAATGCCACAGTATGTACAATTGTATATATATATACATACACACATATATGTGTGTGTTTGAGTGTGTGTGTGTGTGTGTGTGTGTGTGTATCTATACATATATGTCTATCTATATATATATATACATATACACATACACATATACAGTATATATACAGTATACTGTATACATACACACACAGATCGCGCGAGGGCGCACTCTGTTGATGCGCGTTCGCACATCAACGATTGCGCTCGTTCCGTCAGTCTCGGACTTTCGTGAGACATAAAATTGCTTTAAACAGTCTATCAGAGTGTGGGAAAAGGTAATACAGATAGATGGTGGTTTAATATCAGTATGAGGAGGGTTCATAAACGTCTAAATTACCGTAAAAATTTAGATAAATAGTTCAACGCCATATTGCGGAATTCGTTGTTCGCATGTGCTTCCTGCAACGCACTAACCGCAAAGACCGAGGGCGCACTGTGTGTGTGTGCGTGTGCGTGTGTGTTTGGATACTACATCGATATGTATATATTATATATATCTAACGTGTGGGTAGATGTTTTTGTAATATAGTTAAATTCATGATTAATGGGGGACATTCGTCCGTCTTTTATTTTGAAACCTTTCAGGTGCACTGTGGGTAGCCCGGCAGAAAGATGCTGAGATGCCGTGGGTAAGTCGGTCCGATGCAGGCTCCGTTGTCATAATGTCTTAAAGTATTGTTTAAATGTTTTTCGTTGATTATGACGTGTCTGTATTATGTGATTCTGTAGTGCTGTGACAGAATCATATGTGTAGTAGATGAATTTCCAGGAACCCGTGGAAATTCCACGATGAAACAATAATATCAGATTTCATTCCAAACATGAAAACAAATGTATCGGTATGCGCACCCAACGTAGTCCAAAATCATCGTGGTGACGTAACGACTTTGTGTTGGCAAATCATGGATTGCGCTGGGCGGGCATTGCGAAGCCGTAGATGAATGTTAGCAGGATAACTGGAGAAAGAAAACTAATTGGGAAAGGAGCTAACGTTAAAGGAAAAGGCACCTGTCAAAAGAGCAAGTGGAAAAGAAATTTTAGAGAAGTCCCATTCCAAATGGAAACCATAGCTGGACAGACTGTTCGTGCTAGCCAGCTAGTTTCACTCAGAATTTGTTGTCGTTTTCTGTGTCGTTCCTGCTGTTTGGACTCTGCTCAAAAACATGAAAATTGTTGGAACAGTTATGACACTCTGAAATTATGTTAACTGGGAAGTCCATGTATAGTTATTTCTTCTAACATAGCAGATGCCTTACGCCATATTGTTCACGTGATCCCATCTGGCAGATGCACCGTGATTGGTTGGGCGCTTGATTGACAGTAAGTGGGTAGAGTTGGTGACAGCGTGAGAAGTAGATTTTTATTGCTCATCAATGCACTGTCAAATATCCAGAAGGCTGGACATTGCTAGACAGTTAAAGTACTCATAGAGAAAGGATGGAAAGTGAAGTTGGATGGGACTGATATAAATAGAAAGTGTTTAAGAACAAACAGAAATGTAACTGGAATGAACCTGTGTGGGAGATCCTGAACTTGTTTCTAGCAAACACAAAGTCACCAGTCTTGGAACGGTTAAGCTTGTTGAATTGAAGAGAGGTGAATTTAATATGAATGTATCACGCTCACAACTGCAGGAAGTAGAGATCACCGGGGGAATTGAGTAAGGTGGTTGCCATGTGTCATGTACCAGTAAAGAGTATTGCATTGAGATTTGTATAATGCGTTTGAAGATTAAATGAGTGTATTAGATTTGTTTAGAACAATGAAGTTCTTAAAGGGACAGTAAACTTAATTTTAAGTGACATATGTTATTCATCATTATGAAAAATAGAAGAAAAAATAAATTTTATGTGTAGCATCATCCCTTTGGCCAGAAAACCTTAAAATCTGCGCTGCAGCAGCTTCCGCATCCAGTGGTCACATGGGCATCATACATCATTGGCGACAAACTTTGCTTGGCAGCCATAGAACACAATACGATCAGTGACCCGATTAACTCGATAAATATCATGGTTACCTGTGAGGTGAACAGTTGTGTCAACACAACAGCAAGAAAAAACAAAGGACCTATTCTTCTTTAGAATACCTTCTGGGAAGCTAGGAAGGAGATGGAGAGCACGGATAAACAGAGAAACACACTTTCCTCCTCTCCTTCTTCGACCTCGACCGATCCGTTATGGAAGTCATAGGTTTGATTCGCATGTTTGATTTGGCAAAAGTTTTACGCAGGATGCCCTTCCTGACGCCACCCTCTGTATTTATCCAGGCTTGGAACCGGCACAATAAGACACTCACTTGTGTCCTCTTGCGACTACATTTGTGTCCTCTTGCGGCTACATTGTGTACATCGGGTGGTAATTATATGGAATAACTACGCCCCCAGGTGGGTTCACTGGGAACTCATCTTCAGTTTCCGATGACAACGGCATTATTTTTGGCGATATTCGGATAAATAATTCCGAAAAATGTTTTTTATTTAATTAAAAAAATTAATTAAAAAAATAGACATTTGTATGAATTTTGAATGAAGTATTTAGACCTATTTAGAATTTTCTTAGCTTTCATATAAAAACTTGAGTGCCTTTTCTGTCCAGTGGTTTGTGTGTGTGTGTGTATTTGTGTCTTTTCTCTTGTCGAACTCTGCATTTCCATTTTTTTGCATCAATATTTTCCTTGTAATACAGTACCGTACTGCAAACCTACGTGCCTCAGCGACAAATAAAGTTTTTTGAATTGAATTGAAGGTTTGCGTAATACGTAACGTGATGACGTCATATACCCGCGCCACACCTGGCTTCTGACATTTCCAATGACAGTTTACACACTGTTTTCATCTGCTGTTTGCTAACCCAGGTGGTTAAAACCATTCGTAGAATACGATGCAAAGAGCCACACATGTCGCTTCACACGCCTGGACGAGTTTTGTTGGAGCAGCGATGATTCGTCAGTGTTTAAAATGCAAAGGTAAGCTCTAGCTAACCGACACAGCTCCAGCTAACAGCTAGCAGAAATGTTTGACATGCTAAAAACACGCATTGCCCGGTATTTGTATATATTTATGACGTGTTGTTTAATATATTTTTGGTGGACGTTTAAGTCTGCAGTTTGAAGACAAACTGTCTTTTAGCAGCTGTGAAAAACGAAAGTTGTCCAACTTTTGCCTTTTGTTTGTTCTGTACTTAATTCAAGACAAGGAAAGGAAATACACTGCAGCATTGTAGGCCCGTACATGACCATTTAAATGTTTTTAAAAATAAAAACTTATCATGATGTCCCATTTTGAACACACAGTCTTGAAGGTTCATTATGGAAACCATAAGAAAAAAAATGGCTTCAATGTCATTGTGTTTTCTTTTATTGCGCTTTAAATTAACCATACGCCTTACGTCACAGCACCCCTTCAGATGACGTCACGGGCGTACAGTGTGGTCCCGCCCCCGCGCGACAGTGAGGAGAAGGAGATGCTGGACAGAATCCTGCGCGTGGATCATGCGGGTGAATACGGGGCTAACCGCATCTATGCCGGACAGATGGCAGTGTTGGGCCGGTCGAGGACGGGACCTCTCATCCAGGTATGGACTGAGCTTTGAAGGAGGATGTGACTCTGTCCACTGCTCAAAAAGTTAATTTAAGTATTTTATTTTGTTTTAAGAGTAATTTTCTTTTTTCCTTTCTTTTAAGGAAATGTGGGATCAAGAAAAAAAACATCTTGAGAAATTCAATGAGATTCTGGCTGAGAACCGAGTACGTCCTACAGCACTGTTACCCCTCTGGAACATCGCTGGGTTTGTTTTAGGTTAGTGTGTCATAGATGGCCATGTCATGGGACTGTTCACTCTGAAGATTAGAATAAACGCATTAGTTATAAAGAATTTTTGACAATTGTTGATTTGGATTTTTTTATTATGCCTTTGAGTTTGGTTTGAGTTTTCAATACAGATCATTTAACACGTATTAAGTTAAAGGTACTATAACATGTAACAGGTGATTATGTTCTAAATGTACTCCAGGTGCCTCCACTGCACTGCTTGGTAAAGAAGGAGCCATGGCCTGCACTGTGGCGGTGGAAGAGAGTATATCCGAACACTACAACAGTCAGATAAGAGCTTTGATGGAGATGGACCCTGAGAGATACACTGAGCTGTTACAAGTGAGCCAGCCGCTGATTTCTCTTTGTGGCTTTTAGGGCTTTTCCATACAGGCTTAGTCCTCCTGTCTCAGGTCAGCGTGACAGGGATTTGCGTCTAAGTGTAACATAAAGAATGTCCTCTCAGAACCACAGACATGCTAGTGCTAACTGACTGATTCAGGCTGGGACGTTCATTTACACCGGTCCAAACTGTTTGTCTTTCTTTGCCATTTTCAGAGTAGATTCTTTAGACCTGCAGCCGGTATGTTTAGTTTTTTATAACACACTGAAATTGTGCAACATAGAAACATGGTATTATATCTAACGTTCATATTTCATATGCAATGGTTCTTTAAGAAAGGGTTAATACTTTTGGAAGTAGTATGCAAAACTGAAATATGAGTTTTTCTGGGTTCCTGCTTCAATTTGAACGGAAGTTAGGAGTCAAGACTAAGTATTTTGCCCATATTCCTCAAGTAGAGATGTGTTAATGCAAAAAAAATGTTATTGTCTCTAAATTTGGCTAATGCTCGATATTCATCTCCTCAGTAAAGACAGATAAGATAAACACTATCAATCATTTGTCTTTGTCTACTACATTTTAGCTTTTCTGACCCAGAGGTATGGCCAATCCATAGGGTGTGTCTTTTAAATAGGATTGTGGAAAATGACCAGTTAGCTGTTTTCTGCTATGACAAAAAGTAATTATTCTCCATTGTAGAGTCTGAAATAATGCCATCAGACAGTAAAGAATGTTCTTTTTAAAACAGCTAATAAAGGAATTCAGAGATGACGAACTGGAGCATCATGACACAGGATTGGAGCAAGATGCTGAAAAGGTGAGTATTTTTTATTTTCCATTCTGTTGAATTGTGTTGCTGTGCTAGATGTCCAGAAGATACTTTATCAAAAGACTCATTCATGTTAAGAACTAAATAGACATGGTTAAGTCATTAATTGTCAGACTTTTTTTTTTCTGCAGTGTGCCACAGACATCATTTAAAGTGCTGTGGTATTAATGAGTATGTTTTTCTTCAGGTACCCGGGTACTGGCTACTGAAAAATGCAATACAGCTGGGCTGCAAAGCAGCAATATGTATTTCTGAACGTGTGTAAAATTCGTCTGACATTACAACAAATTTTCATCAATGTTTTGATATTTTGTGTCCATTTATATAAAAATATAAATATAATAAATTCACCCAAATCTTGACGTCTGTTCTTTTCTTGCAAATGAATCACCTTGTGATACACCTTGTGATACACCTTGTGCAGCCATTTGACTGCTGTGATCAATGCATAATTTATTCTTTGCATGTATTTGTATTTGTATCATGAAGGGTTGTCTACACAAGAGTGACAGAAATTTAAAAATCATCTATAAGAAGCGGAATCATTGTCAGAGCAGTTGTAATCTGTACTTCCTGGTGTAAATTCTATGTTTTCTTTGCTACCTGTACTTGATAAGACATGCTCGAATTAGCTAAAATAAAATTTTAAGAGATTTTGTTTCGGTCAGTACAGCACCAGCTGGAGATGTCGTGTAATCATCACCAAAAGTAAATACCTACAATACATGTAATGAGGACATATTGTTACTGAAGTAGCATGAACACCCACCGTACCCTTCAACAAACTTGTTCCACATGGAGTAGTTCATATATCAAGCTGAGCAATGACTTGTCATCCTGGCCTAATGCTAAGCACCCTCACACAGCTGTTCTGGGTACATTAGGTCACCGAGGAAGTGGGATTGACGAGAGGCTTGTCCAGGGGCTCCATTAGGCCTTTCAGCAAGTTGAGTAAGGTGTTCATTTCCCTCCTAGTAAATATCAGTTTGCCCTTACTGTACATTGAGTATTGACTGAAGGGCACTTGAGCCATGGTTTAGCCTTTTCATCCACTAGAGACGTGTTGGTGCTGTGATTTATGATCGGTAGCAGGAGCTGATGAGACTAACCACTAAATGAAGTCCTTTGATGGTGATTGGATTCCTGGATGCTGCAGGCAGCAAAATAAAAGTATTGATCCCCTGATAATTCACCATGTTTACATGGGTCTAATATCCTATCGAATCTTCATTACATGCTAACACAGGAAACTGAAATGTTGAGTCTGGCAAACATTATTCTGTTTGACATCAGTTATTGCTGGAGTGTCATCATTGTTGGCATGTAGCATGAATTTACATCAAAGCACTGCTGTAATACCATTAGCCTTTTAGCTGGATTGTGCAAAACCTAACAGACAGATTTATATTAAATTCTTACAAAGATGATGATGGTGGTGATGTGAATAAGGATTTGGAAACCAGAATTCTTATCTTCTCCTTTCGGCTTTTCCCTTCAGGGGTCGCCACAGTGAATCAGTTGCCCCCATCTAACCCTGTTCTGCATCCTCTTCTCTCACACCAATTACCTTCATGTCCTCTTTCACTACATCCACAAGCCTCCTCTTTGGTCTTACTTTAGGCGTCCTGCCTGGCAGTTCAAAACTCAGCATCCTTCTACCAATATAATCACTATCTCTCCTCTGGACATGTCCAAACCATCTCAGGCCCCGTCCTCACGGATTTGTTATAGGATTCTTTTACAATGTGAAATAAGACTGAAATCAGTCCAAATGTTATGGCCTTGGTAGAAGTTGCTTTTTAAATATAAATATGTCACTGAGTGATTACCAACAGCCATTAAGTTGATATCTTAAAGGGCTGGTTATTTTTAACTATGGATAAAATTGAAATCAAAGGCATTGTAATCTGAATTTTACTGAATCAGAAACCTTCATTCTTCATCTCTCTGTGGACACCAGGCACATGAACTGTTTAGTCTTTCTCAGAATTATGTCCAAAGGAATCTGCTGAACCTGACTGAAATATTGGCACCTATATTATGAAAAAGGCAGTAAAACTGAAGCAAACTGGGACTGTCTTGCAGTTGTAAATTTTCAGCAGTATGGGCAGTACATATCCTTATAAATCAAAGCTTTCGGATACAGATTCTTTTGCTCCTTGTCTTGGATGTATGCAGACAGTCTGTCAGCAGGCCTTACTGAAGTTTATGGTAGACTAACCAACAAGTTGCATGGAAAACCTGCAGGTCTTTCCTTCAGTCCCTTGGTATCAAATTAAGCACCTAGCCACTCAGTCTGTATTTGCAAACGTTTGTGTCAGAGTGGGTCGTTGCTCCAGTGTGGTTCTGTCATAGCATGCCACTTTTCTGTTGAGGCAATTTTGTGTAAATTCTATCGTTGAATTGCAAAAGTGTTTAAGAACAGCATCTTAGCCACGATGCGTCAAGTGACATTAAGTAGCATCTCGGCTCAGTAAGTGCTGAGGCAAGTGCTTATAAATCACCAACTATCTGTTGACTCAATAACTGTTCCAAACTTCCTCTAGCATTAGCATCAGCATGAAAACTGGGATTTGGGAGCTTAGTGGAAAAGGTTTCCATGACCGAACAGCTGCATGCAGGCCTTACATCATCAAGGACAATGCCAAGCGTTGGATGCAGAGGTATAAAGCATGCCACTACTGAGCTCTGGAGCCATGGTAACATGTTCTATGGAGTAACGTCTTAGCTACTGTTTGGCAGCCTGGTTGAGTCTGGGTGTGGTGGATGAAGGAGAATGTTGCCTGGGAAACTGGGATACTGGGAAAGGGTTGATTTTGATGGGTTGAGGAAGATCCCTTAGTTCCAGTGAAGGATAATCTGAATGCTTCAGCATAACAAAGATATTTTGGACAAACTCATGCTCAAAAATTGGTGGAATCAGTGTGGAGAAGGCACTGGAAGCCTTCCAATGAGTAAGGAAAATGCTATAAGCTACAAAGAGGATGGGAGAAACACCAAATTAATGTCAGTGAATTTAGAATGGGATGCCATGATCTAAGGGTCTGTTATCCCAGTAGGTACCATATTCTTTATATTGTTCATGTCTTCTGGAGAATAAGTACCTTTCAAAAACAGATGGCTGAATCCATTTTAAAGCCAATGCCCAATCTGGAGAGATCTTATTGATATCCAGTGCAATTGTATGCTTTCAAAGGCTGACCTCCTGATGTCATTGTGATACCAGAATGGCCTGGGATGTAATCCCTATGCAACCACTACCATTTGTTTTTACATCCTCAGAAAAAGGGAAGTTATGTTTGGCCTTGGCCATCTTTAACTAATTTCTCTGATGGACCCTCCTGAAGGGATGAATAAAGTCCTATCCTATCCTATCCTATCCTATCCTATCCTATCCTATCCTATCCTGTTTTCAAGTTTTTGTACAAACTAAAACATCTTATACATTTTTGTCTGTGAGCTTTATAGTTCTTGTGAGGAAGAATCTGTTTCCATGTGACAGCGCCAACCTAGAAGCCCTGTTTTTAGTCTGTTTTTATGCTAAGTCAAGCTAACTTTAACATGCAAACATGAGAATGCTAAAAATTCACTAATATTTGAACACAAATAATGATATTGTTCAAAAAGCCCCTTCACTGGGTTTAACGTATTGAAAACCTCTTCTCTTACTTCAAAACCTAACATGAAACATCTTACACTGCCCGGCCAAAAAAAAAGTCACACACTCTAATATTTCATGGGACTGCCTGTAGCTTTGATTGCGGTGCGCATTTGCCGCTGCATTGTTTCGACAACCTCTTAGAACGTCACAGCATTTATTTCTGTCCAGAATTGTATTAATTTTTGGCTCTTGTATTGACGATAGGAGTCATACCACTCTGCAAGGTCTTCTCCAGCACATCCCATAGACTTTGAATGGGGTTAAGCTCAGGACAGTGGGGGCCAATTGATGTGTCCAAATGATATCTCACACTCCCTGGACCACTCTTTCACAATTAGAGTCCGATAAATTTTGGCATTGTTAACTTGGAATATGATCGTGCCATTCGGGAGAAAAAATCCATTTATGGGATTGCCTGATCATTCAGTACATTCAGATACTCAGCTGACTTAATTTTTTTGCTGAATAATATTGCTGAGCCTAGACTTGACTAACCAAAGCAACCCCTGATCATAACACTACAATTTGCTTATTGAAACACCCAAACGGGGACTTTTTTTTTGGCCAGGCAGTGCATTCATCTCTAATCTTTACTCTTTTTTTCTTTTTTCATAATTCTAATTATCTATATAATCATGTTCTGCAATTGAACAACTACAGTATAGCAAAGAAAAATTTCCCATCGGGGATTCTGGTTGTGATTCTGAAAAAATGGTTCAATATTGCTCTAAACTGAACCCCGGGACGATGATATTTTGATTTGTCACTTCAGGTGGGCCCAGCTGACTGGGGTGATGAAGCTAACACAGATGCTAACTGCTCAAATCTTGTGCAGGCTCATCAGATTATGCATTGCCCTTGACCCTTTAACAAGAGGTTCCAAGAAGTGAAAGGTCAATAACGTGGACTGACTCAGTGGAGCTTTCATGTTGTTTGGTGGTTATCCAGGTCAGCTAGTCACATATAGCAGCATGGGCTGAAAAACACCCCCACTGAGAAAGGCAATGCTATAAATAGTCAACAGTAAACGTTTTTACTATTCTGTGGCATGTCTGTACATAAATACCTTTAGAGTGATGTCACTGTGTGCTTTAAATGACTGCATAACATGTGGTGACAATATGTTCATATTGGTCACCTACAGGTATCTACTTGTGAAAACAGTAGTTCTACGTGAAGCAATTGTGATTTGAGATCTTCCACCCTGTGCATCTGATTACTTAAACCTCCATTTGTGTGTCTGTGGGGTGCGTGGCCTGAAAGCGTTGTGACCGTGTGTCCTCGTCTTTCCAGTATGCAGCAACAACACGATGCAAAGGGCTGACATCACTCCGACTGGAATCTCTGATTTACAGCCTGTCAGTCGATGCCATCTACCAATAACTTTAGAGAAAGAAAACACTCACCAAGGTCAGACTTCGTGGAAAGCTCATCAGTACAAAATTTCTAAAATCTTATTTTGTGATGGTTCATTGTATTATTGCACACCATGCTGACAAGAGGCATGCAGAAAGTCATTGGGACCACTATAGTGGGAAAGGAACACTGATCATGTTTTTGATATGTGAAACCTGAGTGTGTAATCTGTTTATCTTTGGCAGTTTAATCATATGCATTTACTTAATTTAAAATCAAAGGTTACACCACAAATGTTGATGTATTTCTGCACATGCATGCAACAATTTTTATTTTTAAATATAATAAAACCATGATATTATACAAGCTCAAATGATAAATTCAGTCATACACACTTTTCTTTTATCTGTTTTATTATATATTTTATTTATTTTATTTTTTATTTATATTCCGACAGCAGTTGTCAGGACTTTTTGTACACACATTGGTAGTCTCCAAATCATAAACACTGATTTGTGATCCCAATCTGACTTTTTTCAATACCAGCAGGAGGTGCATTTAAACATTTTTGTGACATTAGTGGTCCTCAAGAGATGAAAACCAATTATTTGGTGTTCCTTTAACTTTTCATTTGAGCTACCATCTCCATGTCTGTATCTATCGCATATCAAACGGTGCTGTCCACTCTATAGTCGTATTGCTGTTTGCAGGTGTGAGGACTTATACAAAGGGTCTATTGTGGAGTGCTGCAGCTGAGAATGGCGTGACCCTGCTGCTGATATCTGTCACTGCACTGACAGGTCTGGTGGTTCATACAGCATGACTCCAAGGCCATGTTGCTGCTTCACTGTGTCATGAGCAGCAAAGACACTTCAAGCTGTTCACTCAAGCACTATGCCCCTCTCCCCCCTCCCCCCCACCAGAACCACTGTTCTTCATAGAATTGTACTACAGGCTACGAGGAATATAGTTCAAACAACAGCTCATTTCCCTTATGTTTTATATGATTTTATGCAGAGTTTTTTTTTTTTATCATCGCTTGATATTTATTTCACTTGTACGAATTTGTTATACATTGCATTTAGTTCTAAATTTTGTTTCTTAACATGTATTAAATTGTTGCTTCTGTTAATGAGGCTATGTTTCACCCATTTCTGTTTTTTTGGATTATTTCAATATGATTACAAAGAAAAGATATCTATCTTACAAAAGTTATAAAACTTGGTGGAAGAGCCAAGAAAGACCCCATTTAATTTTGAGTCAGATCTGAATAATAGCACAGATATAGAAGCTAATTTTCATGGTGAATGAAGCATTAGCTGCAACAAATCAGAATAAAATGAGCAAATTGTCTGACATGCCGACAGCTCCACATAACTGAAGCCTCTCTGAGTGCACTTGTCGTGACTTGAGTTTTTGGCATTTATGCTGAACATATTGCGCCTGGATGAAGGTGCATTTGGCACACCAATAAGGTGGACAGAACACATAGCTGGTGCAGAAGGCT
Organism: Antennarius maculatus; assembly: GCA_013358685.1. NCBI lineage: Eukaryota > Metazoa > Chordata > Actinopteri > Lophiiformes > Antennariidae > Antennarius > Antennarius maculatus. The sequence goes on along the minus strand of CM023612.1, from coordinate 16,858,654 downwards.
TCGGCAGAATGAGCTGCAGCTTCTTGCAGTTCTCAAACCACATTCACTTGTCAACTATTCTTTTCTATGGCTGTTGTATCAACTCCTGCCCCCACCACTTGTGAGCACACTGGATCTCTGCCATCGACCCCTCCTCCATCTATCACGCTGATGCATTGGCAGTCTATAGAAGGTTGCCACGCAAGGCCTCTTAACACCTGGTTTTAGGGATAGTTTTGCCCGCCTCACCTGCTAGCCTCACGCAGTGGCCTAGCACTTTACAACAATCCTGCTAAGACCCCGTCTGTCATCCTGATTGAATGGAGAGCTCTGGTAGTGTTACACCGGCCAGGACTCATATCTGTCTCCTGAGGCTTTTCATGTGGCTTGTAAAGATGCCACTCTTATCTCCTATTAATCATGGGCCTCTTATCCCAGCTATGCCCTCCACTGTTGGTGACAACATAGAGTCATAGTTATGCTATTCTAGATTGTTAAATTACGTGCAACAAGGCAAGAAGGGCCATAAGGCGTAATTGTGTTGGGTATCACAGCCCCGCTGAAGGTTATGCTGTTATTTTTGAACAAATATGTTTTTAGATCCAATTTTAAAAGAAGACCGGGTCAGTGGAACTGTTCCTGAGCTTGAATCTGTTGATTATACGGTTGGATTACGTGGTTCTTACCTGTGAGTTTCTACCTTTCTGTGATGTAAAAGAGGCTTAAGAATCCAGCATATGACTGTCGTCTCTGGCTCGTTGTTCTTTGAAGCTGTCAGCCGACAAACATTCAACTCCTCAGGCTGGCGATGACACACGTTCACAGCAGACAAAGTGCCTGGACCACCCGGGTTTTAGGTGTCCTGACCTTGGAGGTTGGTGGTGAAAAATAACAACACTAAGGGAGAAAGAATGCCTCCTAAGCTGTACAAGAGGTCAAGCTGTTGCCCCGGTTAGGGTGAAGTTCAGCATGTCTCACAAGCCCCTTAAGGGTTATGCAAAATGTTTATTCTTCAAAGATAAAGAGAAAAATGTAATCGACTCCAGAAGTGTGACTAGTATCACTTTTTCTCTCTATGTGTCATGTTTGTGTCTGTTAGATGCTCGGGCACGCAACGTTATACCAAACCGTAGGAGAGTAGAACACAAACTCCCTTCAAAGCACTGATCTGAAGTCTCCTGTGAAAACCATATGATTCTCTCAGCATATCAAAGGAAAACAAAATAGCAGCAATGCCATCTCTCTGTTCGTGACATTCAGTGAAAACGTAATAGATTTACGCCGACTTCTTTCGTTTTTCAGGTATTTGAGATATCTGTTAAACAGATTGTTGCATTGATTTCTGGGAAGACAGATGGTGGTGTGCATTCTTCAAGACAACTGAAGGAATGAAGAATTGTTCGGCTCGGTAGATCAAATTCAGTATAGCGATGTCCTTAGGGTATGCTTTAATCGTGCGTAGGTGCATAGGATCACACAGACATATTTTTGAGGAGTTTTGTTTTCTTTTTGGCCACAGTTGAAAGTAGATAAAAAAGCATGAAGTGCTTGAAAATTAAACAAAATACCATGGCTTCTACTAAAGTGATGAGAAAAATGGGCATGCCTTGTTTAAGTCTTTAAGTGGTGTTTATTTGCAGAGGTACTTCATCCTCAATGCGTCCTATTAAAGACAAAATTTGAAACCTAGGTGAAGAAAAGGTTCATTGGTTTTATTATAGTGGATGTACCTGTACTTTTGTTTTCGTCTGTGATGAACCTCAGATCTTGTGCCGCCCTATAGTCCTCTCTGCCCCATGATAATAAGGATGATCATCCTCTGGCCTGTCAAGCCATCATTATTTGCAGTGATCAACGCATTTGAAAGGTGCGCATTCCATTCGCATTTCAGCGACCAGTGTATGTCACCCTGCAGTCATCCAAGGGAGACAAAGCAGGATTACCAACAGGGCAAAGCGGGCAGCAGCACAGATGGGGTAATCCCCCCCCTCACTACGTATCATTTGGGTTAAAGCAATACCATTCATTTATACAGCTGAGATACCATTAAAGATATGACCGGACCTTCATCCTAAATCACTCTTAATAATTTTTTGTGTATCAAATAACTGTTAAAGTTTTTAAAAATATAAATAAATATAATAAGAGAAAAAGGCCAAACACATCCAAATTTGTAAATGGAGCAATTACAGAATTGCATATGAGTCAATAAAAGAACTGTATACAGGAGAAATTCAATATCTCACTGCACCAAATACCCAATGTTGCCACCCCCTTAAAATAATTGTCCAAGTCATTTTTTAACAAAAATTAATTTTTTTGTGCCTAAATCAACTAAATCATCAAGAAAAGGTTCAGTTTTTTGTGTTTCCTGAAAAAAAAAGACTTTGGCAATTATTTTAAGAAAGTGTTGATGTACAGCATTTCTGGATTGAAGTGTCTGAAATCAATTGAGATTTTTGAGTTGTGAATTTGTCCCCAATGTGATTTCATTAAAGATAAAAGTATTTTTATTTGGTGACTCAATCATTACCGTGGTCGTGAAGAGAACACAGATTTTCCCGGACGCCCCTCGTGGTTCAATTTTCCCTGTCTGAATTTGGATGACCACTGAGGGTCGAGTATCACGCTTCAAGATACTTCAACATGTATCCTGTGATTGAGATAAAATCACCTTCCAATGAGTAGATTCCTATCCAAACCACGACCACCTCCATGAGGTCATCTAATCAATTGAGTAATTTAGAGTATTGTGAATAAACTTGATAAACAAATAATCCTCAGTAATGGAAATGGGTGCTCTCAGCACTTTAAAAAATAAAGAAATAAATGAACGAATAACTGAAGTGAAAAAAAACATATACCTCTGTCCATAATTGTGATGGGATTTGTTACGGATACAAACAATATCTAGAGGATTACATGCCTGATCTTTTGAGATGTGACATGATTGGACCCTGAACAAAAGCCCAATCTGTAGGTAATATCCTAATATATGATATTATTTGATGTAATGACCTCATATGATACTTATAGAGTAAAGATTGGTACCAAAGTGACAAGTGTCCACCACCTGCTCCTTGAGAGTGTCCACAAAATTGTTAACCACTCCATAACTTCACGGGTCCAGTCATTCCCTCATCGGAAAGTGTTTGAGGTGTATGACCAAATGACCTCTGGGTCACATACCACACAAAAGGGCCACACAGTTATTCTGACCATGTAGATGTTTAAATCAAAGCATTGGCAATTAGAAATGGGTGGGGGATGGGGGGAGGAGATGAGAGGGGGAAAGAGAGCTCTTTCTTGGGTCAGGGTCCCATGACATGAGAGCTAGGTGGTGGGTGTGCGCAAGGACTTGAAATATGTTCAAGAGATGCGTGTGTTATCTTTTCGCCTCGCCGCTGGCCATCTAGAACCTCCCCTTTGCAGTGTTTCGTCAGCGGTTCATTCCAGGAGCTGCGAGAGAAAATGGGAGGGAAATCTGATCCATATGGTGACACTATAAAGCTCACTGCTGATTTGCAGGCTTCATCAAAACCTGGTGAAGGCTTCATCACTACTCAGGATTGACATCCTCTTCTCACGCCTGGTCTCTGGGCTCTGAAGTTCTGTCTCTCTCCTCATTAGCACCAGTTACCTGCCTGACTCCACGAGAGCCTCAGCAGCAACCTGCTGATTCTTCCAAGAGCAGTAAGTTAATTTTAGCTTAATAAAACAAAGTTATAAGTAAGTAATTTTTTCTTTCTTGTCTTGGGTCGCCTCAGACATGAGGTTAGTTGGCCAGTTTGCTTTCTTGCTTTTGCTCGGGGGGATCCTGTGTCAGAACAACCGTAATGCTAAAGCAAATGGAAAGGCGAATAGGAAATCCATCGGGAACCAAGGAGTTGATGTTCGCCTGCCTCCCGCCATGGTCAATGTGACTCCTGGAAACACCGGGAGCGCTCGAGGTGCTGGAAGCTTGACTGAAGCAACACGTGAAGGCATTGCAGGAGCTCGGGCGGCAAGGCAACAGGCAGATGATATGAGGCTGCACTTTCTCAAGAACAGCCAAGTTACATGTAATGATGGAACGGCAGCAGGGTGAGATATTCGGGATCTCATAGGTTCTCTCTCTCGCGGTGTTTCTCATAAATGACTGCTTTATCTTCTCATTTGTTTATTTGCTGTTCTTCAGGTTTTACCTAAAGGAGTTCAGAGGAAGCCGTCGATGGCTGTTATTTCTGGAAGGTGAGTATTTAAAAACCCAACTGGTTAATTTGGTCCCCAAAGGTCAGCTTGGTTTGGCGTGACGCCCTCACTGGAATTTTGATGGGGATGTCATCTCCTCTTTTTCTCCTTTTTTGGTTTCTGAATTTCACTTTGACAAACTTTGGATGGGTGAAATTTACGCATATTGTTCTCCAGGTTAATGTGTGTGTTAACGTAGAAGCTTATGTCACATTTAGTGATTCAGGAAAAAAATGACATTATTCTGAGCAGTATCTTGAATTTTTTTTGCTGTTACATTTTTGCTGCTAATACACTATATCAGAAATCAATGCCTCACATTCTGACAGAACCTGGAAAGAGATATTTGACTTTTTTTTGTCCAACTCTAAGTGATTAAATTAGATGAGGCTACAGGTGCACTTTGCTTCTTCATTCCTCACAGACCTCTATGATGAGCAAACAAGGGTCTCCCTTACTCACACTAATGTGAATGTCTAACATTAGTCACCATTATTTTTAGGTGGCTGGTGCTGCCACAGCAAAGAGACCTGCGATTCCAGGTACCAAAATATACCTCGACTAATGAGCTCATCAGGGTGGCCCCAAACAAAAAGAGGTAGGTCAGCTGGCCATTCTTTGAAATGGATCTCATGCATGTTGTGTTGCTTGTTTTATGTAATCCAGGCAGACAAAAAGACATCTCTCTGATCTACAAATGCTGGATTTACAGGAACTGGGATATTGTCTTCTCAAGCAGAAGAAAACCCACACTGGCACAATGCAAATATTGTGTAAGTACTTGTAAATTGTGCTTCATTCATTGTGCTTGTTATTGCAGAGCGGTGTCGTGCAGATCGCTCATGTGGTTCTTCTTATCCATTTGGAACCAGATAAATGTACTGAAGTACAGCGTTATGGTTTACATTCTAAAACTACAGTAAGCCGTTATAGTGAAATAGTGTAGGTGTGTTAGCAGACATTTTTACCCACAGCTGTTTAAGTCAATCCACTGGACGTTAGAAAGACGTTTTGTCTCTCATCCAACTGCTTCAGTTCAGAACTGAAGAAGTCTCTTGGATGAGACACAAAACATCTTCAAAAACTTTCTTAACATCCACTGGATTGACTTAAACAGCTTTGGATAACCATGACCTGGATAACTGAGAATTTACACAGACAGACATTTTTACTCAACAAGCACACACAGCAAGTAACATTAACGCATCCACAGTGGTGCTCCTGGCCTGTTAGTCACTCTCTCAAAGACAGAACAATCCAAAATATTACAGTCACAGGCTGTACAACTAAAACAATGATGCTAACATGTTCCACGGAATTGAAGGGGGCTGAAAAGCCTGCATGCGTTAAAGGTTTTTGTGTCCTAGTTAAAGATGATTAGCGTGGCTAGGAATGCTCAGAAGAGAGTTCAAAGTGCCCCCACTCAGTCCACATCACGTTACTTTGCCTAGCTTGATTAGTAAGTTATATTCAGGCACTCTAGTCTCGAAATTACTAATAAAAGGTTGGTCTGAGTTGATTTTCATTAATTTAATGGAACTGTCTAACATGTACTATCTTCTTTTTTTGCAGATTCATTCCGTACTGTTCCAGTGATGTTTGGAGCGGCACTGGACCTGCTCCACCACCTCCACCAAGGCCACGACAGAGCAGGGAAAAAGAGAGATATGCAAATGCAAATTCAAGTACGAATCTCCTCTGATAAGAATGGCCATTCTCCTTCTAATGCTGTGCTAAATTTGGTGCTCCCAATCATCTGACTTTGTTACCAGCTAATTACACCTTCATGGGATCCCTCATCATCCGTGAAGTCATCAAAGACCTCATCCCCAGAGGAATCAAGCAGGCTAAAGTTGTCATGCTGTCAGGCACAAGGTGAGTTTGTTTTATTGCTCCTGCTTTGATGTCGGTCGCAGCTTTTGGACGAGAGCCTGCATCCTTTGCATCATCTGGATCAACTTCATGCCTAAAATTAAACAAGAGAAGCCCTATTTTGGGTGGATCCTCTTGTCAACAATAAAGGCAACTGTGAACAATGACATAATGTCTATTACAGGGCCTTGACCTGTAATGGTGAACATTCTTCCAGGTTAGCAACATATTTTCAGAGACACCCCAAGCCTTTAAGCAGCATATACTGAACGCAAAGCTGCCAATTTTTGATCTTTCTGGAAAAAAAAGTACAATTTTAGACAACAAAAAACATTTATTGTATTCTCGACTCTGTGCAGCGCTGGTGGAACAGGAGTTTTGCTGAATATCGAGAGGGTGGCCAGGCAGCTGGAGCAGTTGGGTGCAGAGGCTCAGGTTCGAGGCCTGGTGGACTCTGGGTGGTTTCTAGAGAGCAAACAGCAGAGATCACCGAACTGTCCTGAGACTATTTCTTGCTCACCTGAAGATGCTATCAAGATTGGCCTCAGGTAAAGTCACATCATTACAAACAGGATTACGTCATTCATTAGGTGCTGAACAGTGCCGACTATACTTTGTAATGTTTTTTTAACACAAAGCAGTAGATCTGGGCCCACACACACCTGTAGTGTTGATTTCTCAGGCTGTGGAATGGTGTCGTACCTGAAAGGTGTCGGCAGCTCTATAAGAAGGGAGAGGAGTGGCAGTGCTTTTTTGGTCACAAGCTGTACTCAACCTTGACCTGTGAGTTCTGAGTTCATTCTGTCATTAAGTTAGCATGCTACTGTATTTATCTGACTTAACCACATTTAACTTGCTCAGAAGCTAAAAGAGAGATACCATCCGTAATTGATGATTTTGATTCTATATTTACTTCTACTTACCTGAAGCTGAGACTTGTGTGTGTGTGTGTGTGTGTGCGCGCGCGTGTGTGTGTGTGTGTGTATGTGTGTTTGTGTGTGTGGAGAGGGGGGGTTCACTTCGAATGAGACATTTAAAATGAAAGAGTGGGCCACTCATCGTCCACGGAATCTGCCAAGTTTCTGCAGTATTCAACATGTTTTACCAATGATATCAGGTACCAATGATAGGACTCACAACAACATTAGCAATGATTTGGAGTCATGTCTCTCATCACCTTGTGAATGTATGTACAGCATTCACCTTCAGATATGTGTCTGGTAGCATCTAAATATCTAGAGCTGTGACATTAAATCAGTTCAATTCATTAGCATTCAGAAAACCATTGAGTGATGGTCATCTTTAATATTGGACTCTGTGCTCTCCCTGCAGCTCCTCTGTTTATTGTCCAGTGGCTGTTTGATGAGGAGCAACTAAGAGTGGAAAACATCTACCTGGGGGGACAGACTTTATCCGAGCAGCAGTGGCAATACATACAGAACCTGGGAACTGAGCTCAAGAACTCCCTGAGAGATGTCACGTATGTTCCCTTTCACCTGTTTACAAGAGATAGATGTAAAGATATTAAAAGTTATTCCACAGACTATCTTATTGTCTGGGTGTATTTTCAGGGCTGTGTTTGCTCCCTCCTGCCTCTCCCACACTGTGATTACTAAAAGGTAAGAACTGACATGCGACTCTTCTGGTGGTAACGTGATTCTACGCCCCCTGCCCCTCATTCCCACTTCGACCGATTTCCTCTGCTGAGTGAGCTCATGCTGCTGTTTTTGTTTGCTCGTCCATCATTTCACATTCTTCATGTCACCAAATACCATTTCACACTTTCTCTAACCCTCGGTACCCTTTGAACACACTCATCATTTTGCTGCACGGTTAGACTCTGACGATGGGTCATCACTGTCTAAGTTGGGTGTATTTACTGAAGGCGCTGATTCTTTATGGTACGACTTGAAGTTCTAAGGTTATTGTTGGTAAATTTATATTGAAATTTAAAATCTGACCAAAAAAAATTTCAAACCAATTTCTTGACTTTTTTCATTCACTATTTTTGCTTCTGTTTCTCTTTAATTCTTGACCTGCTTATCTTATTGTTCTATTAGTGTAAGCTGAGTATAAGCTGTATTCAGTATAAACTCTACTGTATACAGCTGACACTCATGTGTCAGCTGTATAAACTGAGTGTAAAAGATAATTTCCCGAAGGGGATAATAAAGTGGACTTTCTTTCTAGTAACTGGGTGAACTTCCAAGTTAAAGGAACCTCTCTGCCACGGGCCTTGCAGTGCTGGGACAGGAGTCTGGACGCAACGCGCAACAATAGGACCCCTGCCAAAGGTTGTCCTTTCCACCTTGTCGACACCTGCCAGTGGCCCCAGTGCAACCCCACCTGCCCCGCCATGGTGGACCAGGCTACCCAGCAGGAACTCACCCTGCTCCAGATGCTGGTAGCCATGGGCCTTGACCTCCAGAGGCTAGGCCTGGATCCAAAGGGAGACAAAGATTCCCTGGCCGGAATGGTCAGCAATGGTGGAAAAGCGTAAACGTGGAATGGAATGGCAGCATGAGAGGTAGCCACAACAAGGCTTTTCAATTAAAATAAATGTGCTGAAATTTCAGTTTAACCACAGAATTAGTACAGAAACCTGGTGACTGTGTTTTGTGCTGCTTGGGATTCCATTACACTTCATGCATCTGTTGAATTGGTGACGTCACGGGTCGGTATGTCGCTGTGTCTGAGCTGACATAAAAATAAAGGTGGTCTAAACTGAAGGTGGATGAACAGGCTTCAGTTTGGACAGATTGACAGACACATTGTTTCTACAACAACACACATTCATCCCAATAAGTGTACAGTGAAACTAAACTCATGGTAGTAGAGTTGAATGCTTTTGCTGAATTGAGATGCTTATGAAGTTTCATAAATTCATTGTTTCAACAGAACTAGACAAGTTTAAAACATTTACACACCATTTACTTCAGTTGTTAGCATTTGAATGAGGATTAATTATATTACCCCTCACACATTTCACTCATGTGTCAGATTATGAGTATCCTGATTATATTGATGCAATTCAGCACACCAAAATTGTACTCATACTAACTCAGTAGTCGTAAATACCTTAATTGTGTCTGGTGTGTGTGTGTGTGTATTTTTTTTAGTCTGTAGCTCCTAATACTATGCTAACTTATACTATACAACAGATATAAAGATTTTATATGCATGTAAAACAAAAGTGTGATTAATAATTCATCATTTTGCGTGAAGGCCAGTTGGATTTCATTTATGTGCCATGTGAGGTCTACAATAAAAAGACAAAACTACTTAAACAGAATCAACGATGCCGTGGTCATTTTAATGCTCAGCGGTGTTATCTTCATGCTTAATTAGTGCATCCAGAACTGAATCAGGAAGCTTTTGTATTTTATTTGCTTTACTACTCAAACAGCTTGTCACATCTGCAGCGTAACATGCAGCATCTCATTTTCTCATTCCACTTGTTACTCCTTTCTCAGAGTATTTACAGATGAAATTATGAATGTGCTTACAGGTTTGCTGACCAGTAAGGATTTGACAAGAGCTGCACTCGCTGTACATTGAATTTTGGACTAATTTTTATCCTAAAAATAATGACAGTGCATGTCTCTGACAATGTGAACACTACTTCTATGCTTCATCCAATTGAGACCAGTGGTAACAGGGGCAGGGATGCACTCAACCCACCCAGATTTGCTTCTTTCCTGCTCAACCCAAAGTGGAGAAAATCTTAGAATTTGTTCAGCTAATGGAAAAATAGTATGGAAAACACTATTACTGTTCTCGGCTTCAGAGCGAATGAGCAACGGACATCCTTCCTCCAAAGTAAAGGATTTATATCTGAATGCTTTCTTTATACTTAATACCAAGTAATTATGTATGGAACATTACACTGCCATCGAAAATTAGCTAATCTACAATAATTGCATATTAGTCAGTACCCAATTAAAAAAGAATCACTTCTTGAACATTTGCATTTAATTTTATATTTCTAATCATTGTATTTGCTTTCATGTTAATCTGCGTTTGGGAGAACATGAATAATCTCTTCAAAGGGCATGTTTATGTCAATGTGGAGGCTCAGCAGAAATACATTTTAAAAGGCAGATTAACCAAATTGTTTTGGGGGAATAATGCCCTCAAAGCATTTCTGGTCATCTAACAAACGCCAGACCAACAGAAATCACAGGACATTGGTAATGTGAAGGGAACAAATGTTGAAGACTAAAGAGTAATACATAGGGTTTTGTACATGAGCGCATACACACAAGGGGCCTATAGGACATGCAAATGATGGTGAGAGGTAGACTGGCAGGCAGCTGCCTTGTGGGGGGGCCCAATGAGCAACTTATAAAGGGGATGGTGCCTTGCTCAGGGGCACCTCAGCAGTGCTTGCGAGGTGAACTGACATCTCTCCACTGCCAGTTAACACTGAAATTTTTTGCCCAACATGGGTCTTGAACTGGCAATGCTCTGGTCCCCAGCTCAAGACTTAGTGGACTGAGCTACACTTGTGATTTGAGATAGTAATTTTGGTAGGTTCTGTTATCCATTATTTTAGATATTAAAATGATATGACAATTTGCAATTTAGTACTCATAATGGTTGGCACAGTGGGTAGCACTGTCACCTCACAGCAAGACGGTTCCAGGCTGAATGCATGCAGTTATTCATCCTCATCAATGGATGGCGCTGCTGTAAATGTGAACCCTTGACAATTTGGCTTCAAATCTTCACTTTGTGGCATTTCTTGCAAAATTAGGATGTTTTTGCATTTCATGCGGTATATTCACATGACGAAACTCCTTTTAAGGAGAAATACAGTCATTAAACATATACAAGACAAAAGCAGTTCATCCTGGAAACAGATGATGTAAATTCTTGTAGAACAGTTTTATGTAATAAAATACTCTGTTGTTTATACAGTATGTAAATATAAACACAAACTATATTATTCAAACACTGAAGATATGCAGATAGTTTACGTGACATCCTAAAGACAACAAACTCAATGTTGGCGGGTATCATCTTGCCTTGAGTAAGTCTTCGATTTTTCCCATATTGCATTGCGATCGATTTCCACTTCCTCTTTCCGCCATATTGCAGAACCGGTAAGCTGTGTTTTTTCACCATTACCGTCAATCTTTTAAGTATCCAAAACATCATAATGTTTAATAATCCATATATGTGATCATCGTGAAGTCACATTAATTACTAATCGTTCGGGACCTTTATCATTATTTTTGTGAACGTGGTTAACCAAATTGGACCTACAATTTTCATCCGCCTTCTGTCCGTCCGGCCCAGGGAAGTCGATGCTAGCAAAGCGCTTTGAAAATTGCTAGTTTTTGGCACAAGAGCTTTTGTAAAAATCATTACGTTTATAAATTCTACATTCACGTCCGTGGAAATTTATTTAATGAAGAATCGACACAATTTCTCGTTATTTCTACTCATGCACAGAACGTCTATGTTAATGTAGTCCTTTGGAGGTAGGCAGTTAGCCTATTTGTGCTCCTCAGTGACCATGCCGTAGTGTGAGCGTGATCTGGTTTAAATTAATTTATACAGAGACATTGTTCATGTTACGTGCTGCAAGTGAAGTCGGTTGGTGCCAGCGAAATTTTAACGTAACGTTCCCTACTTTAGCCATGTTGCTAATACAGTACCACAAAACGTAGTGACTTTGCGCCAACAAGTCTTTCAATCAAAATTTTCATTTTGCAATACCAATTTGCGAGGGTTCAAATGTTGATGTTTAGACGAAGCATGTCATTTATTAAAGTAACACATCTAATTAAATTTTATAAGAATGAGGCGCGCATTGTTTAGTGACGTGGAGATAATGATTCTTTATCAACGGAGAGCAAATATCATGATTGTAATGACTGATTGAGTCCCACTCTCATATGACTTCTGGTCATATATCACTACTCACATGACTCTTTGTGTTTGTATGATTTCAGGCATCATGGTGCGCATGAATGTTCTCGCCGATGCTCTGAAAAGCATAAACAATGCTGAGAAGCGAGGAAAACGCCAGGTCCTCATCAGGCCTTGCTCCAAGGTTATTGTGCGCTTCCTAACCGTCATGATGAAGCACGGTAAGTGGATCCACTGCGCCTGCAACAAGTGACTTGGATCAACACGGTCCTGCAGTCATATTAGGTGAAATAGTTTGTGTAGTTTTGACGGTGTGCTTGTTGTCATGTGTTCCTTCAGGTTACATTGGTGAGTTTGAGATCATTGATGACCACAGAGCCGGGAAAATAGTCGTCAATCTCACAGGCAGGCTGAACAAGGTAAAGTGCGGTAGTAGATTTAGCATTGAAGATATTACATATCTTAAAAATCTTAAATGTGAGGCAGATCTCAACTTTTTGTAAAGTAATTGCAACATGAGGCCAATTGAGTTGACGGGAATTCTAATTCAAACGCCAATTGTACTAAGTACAATGTGCAGCCTCTAGGTTTTTATTCCTCTTTGCTACTTTTTGTGTGAATGTGGATCACAAACCAGCATCTTGCTTTCATTTCAGTGTGGTGTGATCAGTCCACGTTTTGATCTCCAGCTCAAGGACCTGGAGAAGTGGCAGAACAACTTGCTGCCTTCAAGACAGTTTGGGTGAGAATCACATTAACTTTAAAACTGGTGGCGCTGATGTCGTGTTGAAACCTGGATGGGAATTATTTTTAATCATCCAAGATTAGCTGAAGAAGTGATACTTGCCTCTGCTTCGGCTTTCTCTGGACTCTTTTTAAAAAAAAAATATATATATTTTTTTACTTTTGAGATTCAAATCCTGTTATTTGTGTTCAGAATGAACTCTTGTTCTTTGGCGCTGTATGAATCGCAAAAACAGTAACGTGAAACAACCAAGGGTACAACATCAAATATCCACTTTTTAAGCTGTTAACAATCTGCTTGTGAGTGGATTCATATCTGAGCGAGATCCAGGCGTGAGTATTTCTGAATATGATCCGGCAGGATGGGCAAATCTGTTCTGAGTGAAAATGAAAGGCGACCTGTTTTGGGGACATAATGTCAGAATGCTGGTTTGAATGTTGGGAGGAGTCCCTCAGAAGTTGTATCAAAGGTGATTGATGCATGTTTGTCATTTTAAACGGTCAATAGCTGATGTGCATCCAGCCATGAACAAATGTTCAGGGCCAACAGTTGACTTCACATTTGTGTACAGTAATCCCTCGTTACCTGTGATTAATGCGTTCCAGGACCATCCGCAAAAAGCAGAATTCTGCGATGTAGCGACACTATTACTTATGGTAATTTAAACATCTATGAACCCTCCCCATACTGATATTAAACCACTTTATATCTGTATTACCTTTTCCTACACTCTTACAGACTGTTTAAACACTTTTGTTGTAAAGAAAAGTGTTTAATACATGGAAGTTTGCTGCATTCTGTGAGTCTCAGAACGCAGCGCCCACACTGATGCTGTCAATAGCATGCGTGTACAGTATCACGTGACTACATATTAAAAATCTGCGATGTAGTGAAGCCACACATCTTGAAGCGTGAATAAGCGAGGGATACTGTATTGCTGTAAGAGTTTGTAAACTATAGTTGAGGCCAGAGGCAGTTCATTTTATACCTGGTTGGTCTAATAAAATTATTTGGGTTTGATTTGGTAGATGGTTCCCTCCTCTGAACCCTGGTTGAATGTGTTGCAAATTGGAATGCTTTTGTCTTTGAAACTCTTGAAATCGTCCACACTGACGTTGGGCCTTTATTCTAGTCTAGTTTTGCACAGGGAAAGCAGTTTTATTCCAGGTATGCTTCTTGCCTGCATCACCAGAGTGGCAAATACATTTTAAATGTCTCCAACACCCATACATCTGCAGGCTTTTATGGTATCAGCACAAAGATGTGGTTTTAGTCACCGTGAGTTAATTTTTGGGGACAGTGAGTGTTTTCTTTTTTGTAATTGACTTCTGTTGCTGTCATTCAGGGAGGCCAAGTTCAGAACGACATGCTGCCTGTTGTAGATGGTAAACATTGTGGGATTGCCTGAAGTCAGAGCACAGTTGCATATTTTTAGTGGGAAATTGAATATGACTGAACAGAATAAAGACGGAGCGGAGTTATCAATATCATTTTTAATGTTTTGCCATTCAATATTGAACATCTGAGTTTCAGAGATACACTCAAGCGAACTGTCGAGTTGCTGTTTGCGCACACATTCCATTCCACAAAAGGGATGTAAATACAAGATGCACCTTAATGCACCATCGTGTGTGTGTGTGCGCACGCGCGGGCGCACACACACATGTACAGAACCCTATGAGACAGACGTAGTGCAGCCTGTGAAAGACACCAGAATGTGGGAGACGGTCTGTTTTAGTACATATACCTGACAGGATGGTGCATAACCTCCTGGTTGCTGTATCCAAATGTGAAACCCACCTGCATTTGGGGCTTAGTGGGTGTTGGTTTCAGACCGTGCGTAATGTGAACAGGCTGCAGCAGCACAAATTCTTCTATGCTCCTGTGCTCCTAGTTGAATTCCTTCAAAAAGGGACAGAAATAGAGCGCAGAGTGATTAGATGTGAAATTGATAGTCTGTGTTACCAGCAGTTACTCAGCTGAAATGACCTCTTTATCTCAGAGTTGACCAGTAGGAAGTTTAGGTAGTCTATTGGGTAGAAATATTTTGCTTCTGATTCCAAAAGGTTTTTATATAGTGCTGTCTAAATAGGCCATATGTTTATTTCACAGAAGAGTGTATTAAAAAAAAATTTCACTGTGAATGATCCATTTCAAAAGAACTGACTAGAACTGATTGTATTTCAGAACAAATACTAAAACAAACATCACCGTGCATCATTAATTTGTCTCGGTGAACTAATTTCTGCTGTGGCGAATGGGTATTGGTTTTAAAGGTCTCATTGTAACTTAACTGTAGGTCAGGGTAGTTAGCAGCTACCAGCTAACTTAGCTGTGTTAACTTGAAGGTTGGTGCTTTGGTGTCCAAGAAGGGAAGTCATCATGTTTCTTCTGTGGTTTTCTTCCATTGCTGTGTGGGCTTGTAGCCAGTAGCTTAGCAGCAGTGAACTAGCCACTAGATATAGCAATTTACCAACATCAAAATGGTGCACTCTGGTTTGCACGCCGATTACGACCCAATTTTAAAATGTCAACAAATCAGTGAAATAAAAACAGGTGATTGCCTAGCCCTCTTTATTTTGTACAGTGGTAAAGCTTTCTCTGGTTGTTTGCATGCAACTTATAAAAACCTAATTGTGGAATACATTTAAAATATGTACACAAATTGAAAAGTTGTGGCCTAGACAGCGCAAAAGCAAAAAAACCACACTTTTTTCAAGGATTCTGAATGTTGTGTTCCTTCCTGTCTGTGATGCGTTCAGTGTGGATTAATCTGTCACGTCGTGTGATCTTGTTCCACAGATACATTGTGCTGACCACCTCAGCTGGCATCATGGACCACGAAGAGGCCAGACGGAAACACACAGGAGGCAAAATCCTTGGATTCTTTTTCTAAAATGTAAAGAACTGCAAATAAAAAAACAAGAGAAAGCTGGTGGTCTGCTGTCAATTATTTCACAGGGGCGTCTAGAGAGATGACTTATCTTTTTATGGGTACACTTGCAGGGAAGTCATTGTGCTGACGTGAGAACACAGTATTATTACCTCCTGAGACTTTAGGGGGATGTCTGACGTGGTCGGAAGCCTCACATGAAAAACTTCAAACAACCCAAATCTCACCAGTGCAACTCTTTCCAAGGACTCTGAATTTCCTGCTGTCCCCATGGGCTTTACAGTATGTCTGCTGACTGACTCCTCTTCCTCTGTGGAGGTAGAAGAGATGTTAACATATCAACTGCACAGACTTTGGGCTGAGCCTTCCTGTGAAAATGAGTTTTGTTATTAAACCAATTACCAGTATTTGCAGACAGATCACAGACTGTCAGGATTAACAACACGGTCTTCTCCCCCATGACCCTCAGCACCGGCTCCCCACAGGGCTGCGTGCTGAGCCCCCTCTTGTTCACCCTACTGACGTATGACTGCTCAGCGAAACACCTGAGCTGTCATATAGTAAAGTTCGCAGACGACGCAGTAGTGGTGGGACGCATCCGGAACAACGATGAGTCCAGATACACAGAGGATGTGGAGCACCTGGTGCACTGGTGCAGACGCAACAACCTCTGCATCAACGTGGGGAAGACCAAGGAGATGGTGGTGGACTTCAGGAGGAAAAGACACTCCCCCCCCCCCTGCACATCGGAGGAGCAGCTGTGGAGATGGTCTCCAGCTACAAGTACTTGGGGTTCATCTCACTGAGGACCTCACCTGGAGCTGTAGCACCTCCTACCTGCTCAGGAAGGCAAACCAGCGGCTCTACTTCCTCAGGAAGCTGAGGCGTGCTGGATTGGGGGGTCCCGTCCTGAAGGCCTTCTACAGGGGTGCGGTGGAGAGCATCCTCACCACCTGCATCACTGTGTGGCACGGCAGCTGCTCTGCAGCAGACAGGAAAGCTCTGCAGAGGGTTGTGAAGGCTGCACAGAGGACTGTTGGGGGTGGCCTACCTTCCACCACAGAAATCTACACGAGTAGGTGTAGAAGGAGGGCCACCCACATCATGACAGACCCCACCCACCCAGCACACAGTCTATTCCAACCCTTCCCCTCAGGCAGGAGACTACGGAGCATCCGGAGTAGGACCACCAGGCTGAGGAACAGCTTCTTTCCAGAGGCTGTTAGACAGCTGAACTCCTGTGGTGCTCTGTAGTCACCCTCACGACGCCCCGTGTGTCACCACAGATACATGGGGATTCAGTGCAATATGGTGCTTCTTCAAGTGCAATATATGGAGCACCTACACACTTGAGCTGCTGCGTTGTTGTTGTTGTTGTGGACTACATTCTGCTGTCCACACACTTTAAACTTCAACTATATATCTTACATCTTAACTTTTCTTTGTTCTCTTTTCTTATTTATCTTACATTTTTAACTTTTTGTTTTTCTCTAGGTTTTCTGAACTTATTTATCTTGCATTTTTTAAACTTTTTTTCACTAGTTTCTCATAACTTATTTATCATATTTATCGACCGGGCTTACTGGGACCTCCAGAGACATATTTCGTGCTGTCAACTGTGGAAACGTGTGTCAGTATGACAAATAAAGACTCTGATTCTCTGATTCTCTGATGCTAAGGTGGCAATATATGCAAATAAGTGATTGTGTAGCTTCAGCATTCACCTTAATAACATTTAATTACAGTGAAAAAGGAGAAATGAACTAATGTCTAAGTGTATTGCATTATGAATTACACCACTGAAAATCAAATGTAGCAGCAGGAAGTGCATTAGGTAAACCAAAAATGTCTGCTGGTCCTCTTAATGTTTAATTACACCAAGCAGCTACAGGTAAACTGAATGACTCAATCAGTTGTCTATTTTTAGAAATAAGATTTTAATTTTTAGGCTATTTGTTCCTTTTCTAAAAAAAACTCAATAGCTCAACATGTACTCAATATGTACTCAACAGCTTTTGGATTTCTAAAAAAACCTCAAACTTAGCAGCATGGTGCTGGATATCTCGAGAGTTCTACTTCACACAACTGTTTTAATGCCTGGGCAGAGGTGAATGGCTTGGAATGGAGAAAATGACAACATGAAATGAGTAACAAAAGGACATTATTTAATTTTTACAATGCTATTTACATCCCCAATACAGTAATTGAGATGAATCTGTAGATGCTGAATTAGGCATTTTCACAGAATGATTTGGATTTGTCTATTTTGTTTTTACTGGAAAAATAATTTTTATGGTTTTCTACCATGATTTTGCATTGTTACCTTTTTTCCAACTACCCCCTTAAATGTTTTATAGTCTCAATATTTTTCATTTAAGATATTTTAATTCATAAAAACATTTTTGTCATGTTTAATAATTATTGAATTAGAAGAGTTGCAGAACTGCTCAGAAATTGAGGAGAGGATTTCATTCAGCAAAAGAAGGATTGATATTCTCATTGTTGCTTGGCTTATTAAACCTTTTCTGGCATCCAGTAAATTAAATTGAAGCTGAACACGTAATGAAAAGAGAAGGAAGTGAAGGAGGATTTTATTTCAGAACTAATAAAACCTAATCAAAATCCTGTCATGATTTCAAATGAGAAGAGAACTTTAATGGCAAATCTCCAAAATATCACTTAACCAATATGTGTAAGGCATTTCATATATTCAATTCATGCTCATCTATTGTAGTGTAATTACTGTAATATACTGTTTAGTAGCCTGTTATGAACACCATTTCCCATAATCCTTAGTGAGATTCACCACCTTCATAGGATGTGCATATATTGGTTGTTTGTATAGCTAGTTAAGAAAAATATCTTAATAAAAATAATTCATTAAATATATAAAAATAAGACTATAGCAATATATATAAAATACTGTAAAATAAAAATAGTGGCCAAGGCCATAATTGGGATTTCAAAGATGGAGCTCAGTCCAAATATCCAAAAGGATGTCAAGTCCTGGTATGCTGGTACATTTTCATGGAGCACAGATTAGCAAGCCAAAAAAGCTTGATATCAAACCCATTTAAAAGAAACTTTACTTTTCCTAAACAGATGAAAGTGATGCTAAACGACAAATAGCAATGAATACAAGAAGCTAGTCATGCCGCGGGTGGAATTAATTCCAAAATAAAGCTAACCTGTAAATGTTTCACTCTTTACTAGCCCTAATCTGGATGCACATATCATACAATTCACACTGTTTTAGCAGCCTAAGGTAAGTAGCATAGCTATGACTAGTGTCGAGATCTGACTGATATCTCAACGCTTTTTTTCAAACAGGAAAACATTTGTGTCTCTGAGGCCTTCAGTATTTCTGCCACAGTGCCAAGTCTGTTTGAAGACATGCGTCTACACATGTGGGGATCAGGGTTCACAGCCTGGCATCCTGCAGCATGTCCCTCACCATATGTCAGCTGCATCCCTCACATGTTCCTGAAGGCTTTACAGCATTGCTGCTGAGGACGAGAAAAAGAGCAGCTCAAATAGAATACATCAATAGAGAAGGAGAGGGTCTGCTGTTTGTGTTGCTCTGCTGGATGGAGATGGAGCAGCTGATTGTGTCTTAATAAGCCTTTGTTGAATGTGTGAGACGATAAGAAGGATGCAGGTTTGAAGCCCGACTGAATTTTTGACATGCAAATCCCTGAATCTATTCTGGTTGGGGTTTATTTGTGCTTTCCACAACATTTAAAAGTCTCACTGAAAAATGAGCAGTTTGTCTTTTGTCTCCACGGTCAGCAGTTGTTTTTTAATAGACCGCTCCTTTAGCAGGATGTAGGTTCCAAAACCTGTTCCAATAAAACTAATTTGGGGAGTTCACAGCTCATCTTGAGTGTGTCTTTCAACGTTGGATCCATTTCAGGTACTGCAGAATAAATGTGTTGCAATTTGTACTTTGAAACAAGAAAGTCAGCCTCCATTTTTCTCAAAGTGGGTCGTAAATGAGACATGTTTTGTTCTGTGCCTCTCTGGAGTTGAAATAGTGCTGCTCCATACGCATTGATTTTCATTATCCTCCCCTAATCTCTATCATCCCTTTAAACAACCTTTCTGTAATGTTCTATGAGACTTGGGCAGAAAAAACTAGACCAATGTGAAATGATTTGGTCTCTCTGTGTTCTTTCCCAGTGTGATAGTGATTGAGTTTGAGCCAAGCAGTTCAAACACCGCAAATTCCCGGCAGGAAGAGAGCATTTTACAGTTGATGCAGAGATCCTCGTGCAAACATCACATCCATTATCCCAGAAAACTAAGAAACATCTTATCTGCTTGTTATCATGGCATCAGTTTTCACAGAGCCCTCTTATACAGCTGTGCTGTGGATAATTGATGGTGTCACGGAGGTCTAATTCCAGTGGCTCTATATACTTGATGTTCCACTACTGGCCACTTGGGGGCAGTAGAAATATTCGTCAGCGTCAGTTTCCTCCCCAGGTTCTTTCATTACATTTAAGCCGGGCTGGTCGGAAAACTGAGAGTAATTATGATTGATTCAAAGATAACATAATTAATATTGGAATGGAAGCAAAGGTATAAAATGTGAATCCATTTAGACAAGAGAGATTTCTTTTTCCTCCCCAGCTCTATGTTGTTTTAGATTGCCATACACAACTTAGTGAGTTAACAATGAAATGGAGGAAAATATATTTATTAAAAAATAATTAGAAAAGTTTTACAGCATTTAAAAATACTAATTAAATATGATTTCAATTTTATCATTCAAATAAAGTCTGTTAGATATTAATTCTCCTCCTAGATTCCTTGAATGATTTTTATAAAAATTTTAAGTGCTTTTGAATTAAAAATCTAATCAAAGTAGATTAATTATCTTAACCATCTTCTTTCAATAAATCTATGTTCATGGGCAAAGAAAAAAATATGTAAGAAACCACATATAAAAGCAAACAATATCCTTTACATACTAGTTATTTCAGTTCTTGAGACCAGACCATCTCAGGAAGGCCGGCTGCTTGTACAGAAACAAACACATCTTGTTCGTGTTACCGTACGGGTGTGGCGTAAGATCATACTGTATTCTGCATTGCACGTCCTCTTTCAAATGTTTGATTTATTCACCATCCCACGCGCTTCCGATAGACGGCATATCTACAAAGAATGGAGGAAATAAATGGTCACCAGCTGAGAAGTTATGAAAATGTACCATTTGTAGAAACAAATGAAAGAATCCATTCATCTCAAGGTGAAGTAGAGGGTTTCTCATTGCCGTGTGGTCATTTCACTGATACACTTATCTCACGGTTTTCACTCTCTGGCCTATCTGTCTGTGTGCTGTATTTACTAATATGACCCATGAAGGTAGGAGAGGTGGCGGCGAAGGGTACTTGTGAATGTGTTGGTGT
The DNA here is from genome assembly GCA_013358685.1 of Antennarius maculatus. NCBI lineage: Eukaryota > Metazoa > Chordata > Actinopteri > Lophiiformes > Antennariidae > Antennarius > Antennarius maculatus. The sequence continues at coordinate 16,837,647 of CM023612.1, read as the reverse complement.
ATTCACAGTGCGAAGGAGTCTGGTGTGTGATGAATGAGATAGTTAGGAAGCAGTGAATTTATGGCTATGAATGCAGCCATCCATTCTGCTCTGCAGTCTCCGGCTGTCCTCAAGGGCATTGTACTCCTATGGGTCCCATCTCAGGGGGGATCCCACAGCTGCTACTGCTGCAAGAAGTCCACAGTCGGTCCGTCCTCCTCCTCCTCCAATCACGGTGTGTTAAACAAAGGTAAATTAGTAGTCAATGAATACAAGCCGCTAATGTACATATAATAACAAGGAGGCTAAGGGGCGCCAGCTAGAGTCTGGCTTTATTAATTAGGCCTCTCGTTTTCCCGCTATGGATCACCTTGAGAAATAGAGAACAGTTTGGCTTCATTGATGGCTCATGTGCACAAACAATGTACATTAAACAACGGTGTAAGAAGTGATTACTTTTGAATATTTAATGAATGGATTGCTATTTATTCATTACCAATGGGGCATTTTATAATTTGATGGGCCTGTCAGCTGTGTTATTTTTAGACTCACTTTAGAAAGTGTGATTGTTTTTCCATCTGTCACCTGGTTTGTTGCAGGTAAAGTTCGTGTTAAAAGAAAATCTTCTTTATTAATCCACTAACTGGGAAATTACTTTTTACACTCTATACAAGTCATTTTTGTCTTAGATACAGAATTTTGTGCAGGCCCCTGAAACACACATCACACAAGAAGCCTGTGAGCATGCAGTTAGTAAACACAACAGTACGCGGGGAGGCAGAATGACAGGCAGCGACTTTGGGTGCTGCCCCAATTGAGCAGCTTGTAAGGCGGCGGCACCTTGCTCAAGGGCGCCTTGGCAGTGGCCGGGAGGCTGACACCTCCCACAGTCAGCTCACACTCTGAGGATGCTGGATGTCTGGTGGGAGTGGGAATCGACCTGGCGATGACTGGTCATAAGATATCCACTCTACCGCTGAGCCACTGCCGCCCCCATTGCTAAATATTCATGGTAGCACGCCAGCCTACTTAAACTGTATACTCTTTGCCATTCACAATCTTAGCATGCTATTGTTTATTAATGTGTTTATTCTGTTCAGCTGCACCTCAACAAGTGACATCCAGTAGTCCCCAGGCAGCGTGGCAAATTATTTAATGCAATTCTTGGCCAATCCACTCCCCCACCCCAACCCCAAAACTATCTGATATGTGTTGGTCCAAGACTTTTGTATTCAATTGTGTAAAGACTGGGAGGAAACTGGTGGTTACAAATTTTTGAGCAGTGCATCTTAAGGGATATGACTTAGAGAATTAAAAGTTCATTCACATATAACATTTGTTAAGTCAAGATAACTTCCATGATTCAGGAAGTTGTTGAAGGCCAACCCTGGAAGTTCACATGCTTTGCTGCTGGCATGCTGTGGTTTGAATTCTCTTTTCTGTAAGCCAAAGTTTTGGGCTTCATGTGGCACCGAGTAACTTTCCTTAGAATGAACGAGCCGTATCCGGTTTCTTCTTAATGGTCCAGTATGAAGCGTTTTACCAGCGCCTGAGGAGCAGCAGTGAAATATGATGGTCATAACTACAGAATTGACAAATTGTGTTTTTGTTACCTTGGAATGAACCTCAGTGCCTACAGAGGGGACAGGTCTTCCTGTACTTTGCACTACCACTGGTATACAATAGCCCATTCTGCAGTCACAACACAACCTGTCTAATCCATGGTTTTAATGCTGTTAATTAAATTATGTCAATCAGAAGAAACTAATAGAAGGTCAAATAAAGAAAACTGAAATAAAAATGCATTTCCTGTGAACATAAGAAATGGCACTCAGAGCCTGGGGAATTGGATGCATCTGGTCTGAAGGGGTCTTCTTTTTGACACTGATGGTGATGAGGAATAGAAATCGAGGTTGGGATGACTTTATAAAAAGAAAATTTCTGATTGCAGGATTCGATTTGAGGCGGTGAAGGTGGGTTATAAATCTTTGCTGTACTGAAAGCACAGCCGAACGACTGCAGAGAGAGAAATATGTTTGACATGTAAACAAACAACTGGTTTAAGGAGAAGAAAGAAGGAGCTAATGAAGCCTAAAGATCTCCCCTGTTATAGAGAGCATGGAAACAAAAAAAAAGTCTTGAGCTTTCCCAAACCTTCATGTGGTAAATGCATATAAAATAAATTTAATTGGCACTAGCTCAAAGCACAGCTGAGCAGAACTGAAATTTTAAAGTATTTGGTCATAAAAAATCTTTGGCCTGAAGTTCTCAATCTGTGGAGGGCAATTTGCCAAGATCTTCAAACAAATCCATCATGAGTCATTTTCATCATGAGCTCTGAAGGAGCAGAGCCTCAAACCTTCAAATCACAGTGAAATATTGACAATTGTTGCTACTGTGCAAAAGCTTGCTAAGTTCTAACTCTATCAATTACAGCTCATGGTGTGGTGCACATGAATGTCTGTATCAACCGTCCAGGTTATTCAAACACATTTTACGGTATTTCACTCTAAACTAAAGTGATCAACTTTATTATCTAAACATAAAGAGGCTCAATGAAGACATGAGAACTATGAAGATTTATCACAAACCATCAGATGGTTGATTTGTTCCACAGCCCGCAAAGGTATTTATCTGGAAACTGTAAGCATAGAAGGTATTTTCATACAGTTGCACAAATGAATCAGTTTTTCCTCTGGTACCGTATTACATCATCACGTTTCAACCTCAAAACAAAATATACCTGAGGATTTCTGCATTATCTTTGGTTTGTAGAACATCTGGATGAGGTGTCAGAATCCTGTCCTTTGTATCTCCTGCAGGTCTTCGCTTCTATTTGTATCCTACACTTGATGGACATTTTCTGTGCTGCTACTGCTGCAGGCTCCCATCTGCCAATATCACAGTCACTTTGTTATTCACAGGTGGTGAATCATCCTCCTCAAGGTTGTGTGTTCTCTGAATCTCAAAAATAAACCTTTTTTTGTCTTCATTTTTATAGCCCTCAAACATTTGTATTTCATTTACAAATGATATCGCAAATTACAAATGAAAATATCGTAATATTCAACACATTTCAACATCCCTGCAAGCGATCTGGGAAATCAAGGCCATTATATAATAAAATCCTTATTTTATCTCAAGGCGCAAATGACAGGCAAGATACCATGTTGTTTTGTCTTTGCCTTTGACTAGTCTGCTGTGGCCAGAACGGTTACTCTTCTGGCATTTGTGGCTATATTTGTCGATTCTTACATGTAATGTGAGTCACTTATGTGTGTTGCCTGTCTATAGCTGATATACACACAAGAACTGAAGCCAACGCTCTCTTCTCAAACACTTAGTCAGACCGGCCACTGCTGCAGAATCTATTTGTGGTACGACTGTTCAGTGGAGGACGCTTGTGTAATTTGGCCTTTGCGACGCCCTCCTTACACTAGAAACTTTATGAAATGACATCACCTCCGGGTTACGTAATCTCATCTTCGCGGTTAGAAGAAACATAAATGTCGCAGGCCGCTAAAGTTGAATACTTTGACTTTGTGTTTGATGACAGTGAAGTACACTGATGGTCCGAGGGCCTGTGTGACAAGATGCTAACAAGCACAACTGTGAGGACGTTAGTGTCAAAGACGCTGTGCTAAGTCTGTTAGGATGTTTATGTATTTGTGTGTAACATGCTGAGAGAGGTAGCAGCTGTAAGAGCCCTGGGGGGTGGGGGTTGGCCTATAGAAGACATCAGAACCAGCTGGATGCCTCGGGGGGAGGTCAGGATACGATGAGAACTTCCAGCGGCAGATAAGAGAGCAGAAGTGGCTCTGCCTCCAGTCTGCAGCTCATGTGGATGTCTGTGAAGATGGCACAACGCATCACATCAGGTTTAGCTGTAATTAACACTTAGCAAGTCTTTGATGAAAAGTAGGTGTATCTGAGGGGGTGGGAGATGTGAGGGGGAAGGATTTCATAAGTCATGCAAACATTTGTAGTTACAACATATCTGCTATCATAAAACATTCCAGCCTCAGGCGTTATTGAAGATAACACTTTATTTTCCATTCAGTTTGATCAATCAAGATGATGCTAGTTGCAGAGCAATGATAGAACCCCCCCCCCCTTGCTCCCTGACCATCAGCTCCTCTAGCCCTCATCATTTGAAAGCTTGAAAAACTAGCAGCCGGTGCAAAGGTCAAAGGCACCTGTTATCCAGGCAGCCATCCCACCATCTAGGTGTCCTCCTTTTCGCTTCACAGCCTCCATATTGATTTGATTAGTTGCTAATTAAAACTTGGCAGGCTGGGCTGGGCACAGAGGAGATTGCTCAATTAGCAGGGTGTCAGAGAATCTAATTCTCTCTCTTACACCCTTTCCCTCTGTCTTCCTCTCTCCCTTTCTACTCTATCACACATCTCCATTCTGTTTAATGAGTATAAAGAATGAGTGAAAAGGGAGGGAGGATGACTCTCTAAGGGAAGAGATGGAGCACTCTCAAGGAGCTAAATGCATCCAGGCCTGTAATCCTTTAGCTAATCTTTGCTTAAAGATGCAGTTGGTAAGTTGTAAAGAAAGTGCCGTCTGCCAGTGGACGTTTGTTTGGGCACGTTGCCTCCAGCTTGCCTTGATGCTCACTACCTTCGCTTCTCCTGGCAAGACAACAGAGTAAAACACAAGCTGTTGCGCTATTAGTTGTGTGCCTCTGGGAGAAGGAGTTACGAGTCTTAAGATCCTCTTTTTTATATTTGTCAAGACACCAGATTTTCAAAGCTCCGTGCGGGGATAGTGTTCCATTACGAGTGGCGTTTTTACTTTGGCGTTTCATGTGTTGATCCAAGTTATTTCACCACGCATTCGAGGTATTTTCATGACCGTAGCTCTCGCAAACCCCGTCTTTGAGGAAACATCAAGTTACATTAACGTGCTGTGGCTCTAAGTCGTCCAGGCTGAACCCTCTCCTTACTGAATTCATGTTTTTATCTAAAATGACTGACTGCCTGCTCTTTAAGATCCTTGTCTGGCTCTGTCTACCGAGAGGAGACGACAAGGGGAAGAGGTAAACTTTGCAGTGCCATTTCCATAGAGTCCTTCCAGGCAGCAAATCTGGTTTGTTTAGTGGTGGGTCCCTGACATTTCAAATATGCATCCATGAATTTGTTCATCTTGAAATGCCTAAGCGGTTGAATACAGAATCTGATGCAGAGGGTTGTGCAACTGGAACTATTTATGATTTTATCAGTCAGTAGCAGGAGTCTTGGCTTTTCTGATTCCAGCAACTCCATGTCTCCGCAGACAACTCCCACATGGACGCCAAGCTTTTCAGTCATCTCTCCACCAGCTTAGAAAGTTCTTATTGTCAAAATGGATTTAGATACCAACGTGACAATAATGTACGTGAACGCACGCAGGACATACATTCATCAGCTCTATAGGAAGCGGGGATGTATAAAGATTTTATTGCACAAATACACAACAGCGTGCTAAATTCCTATTGTAGATCCTGCATGTTCTCATCTTCCTGTTCCTAGCTAACAGGACGGGGCCTGCATTCATTAGTCACCTCTGTGTTCTTATATAATTTTACAGGCAGGAGTATATATGGCTGTAGAGACCACGAGCTTCCAGTAAAGCCTGGTAAGGGTGCAGACTGCAGGAGAGCTGGATCACCTCGGACAGGATTGTGGCTTCCCTCATTTTGCAATAGAGCAGTGCAGTCAGTTTTGTGTGCCAGTTACGATTGCTCAGCTGCTGCTGATTAGTTTGGAACAAGCCTGAACCTGGTCTGTATGTACATAGTGGCCTATTGTCCAATGTCTGGATGCACACTAGGAGGATATCCCCTCGACATGCACGGATAATGTGGACAGATTATTCCTCTCATTCACTCACATGGGCTCTACAGCAAATATACCCACATAAAGTATCAGCTATACTGTGGTGTGAAATTATATACCATCCAGGTTTCAGTTTTTTACCTCTGCCAGGAAGATTTTGCAGGTTTGTTACCCAGAAAATGTTTTGCTAGTTTGCTAGCAGAATACCTGTAAGCTCAATCAGGACACATAAAAGAAACAAAGGACTGAGACAATTTAATATATTATTATTATTCATGGTGCATCGGCGTCGCACCTGGAGTGTCCCCCACCTCTCACCTGTTTGTCCGCTGAGATAGTCTCCAGCAACTCCCCGGGGCTGCAAAATGCAGAAAGAGCAGAATAGAAGATGAATGAATGAACGAACAAACAAATGAATGAATGAATGAATAAATTATTGATTGCTCAGTGCACAATCGCAGGTCATTAGGAAGTACACCACTAAGGAAAGCCATGTAATGCATTAGGGCTTCTGGTATAAAGGAGACTTCCCTTTGGGGGTGGGGATTCTGGTGGCAGTGGAGTGGAGCAACTTCATGAAAGGAATTTCCAGTAAGGAGAACTTGGTTAGGCAACCCAGGTTGAGGCGTTGAGGAGGTGAGGGTGACTTGCCGGCTGATTGACAGCAGAGAAAGAGCCTAACAGGAAAGTCTTCATATAAAGAGTGTGCACAGAGATGTAATCTGTCACCAAACTACATATCTTAAATATTATTTTATATATGAATAAATTTTTACATCCTTGGTGGAGGTATGTGCTCTTCGATTGGCCATCCAGTTTGTTATTGGGTTTTGTTATTTGGTAAACACTGGGCAGCTTTCTGCAAAATGCCTTGGACAGATGAGGCAATGGGCTTGGAAATAAGGGTAGATGTGGACAGTTCTTAGCATGAGACATTCTACCTCAATTTTCCTTAATAATACAGAAATAATTAATTTCCAGTGAATCTTTGTAAAGGTGCAGGTCATGAGCCGGGTAAGCTCAACAGTTGCATC
>CM023612.1:16760809-16825809 GCA_013358685.1 Antennarius maculatus | reverse complement strand
GAAATTCCATCAAACATCTCCTGGTCTCTTCTTTCTTTAACCTCTCTCACTTCCTCAGTGGGTCATATTGATTTCTAAATGAATAATTGAGAAAGTCGACTTAGCTGCCCTCTGCAGGTCTCCCTGACCTGCAGTCCAACTCTCACCCCTCATCTTCCCCCTCCTCTGTTTTATCTTTGCCTGATTGTTCCATCTCCTCCTCTCTCACCTATTGCTCTCAACCTTTCCTCTCCTCCGACCTTCACCTTGCCTCCTTCCTTGTTTCTCCTGCCTCCCCTTCCCTCTTGTGCTCCGCTGACGTGCATCCCATCCTGTGACGGGTTGCTCAGGAGGGAATGGGCTGCTCGCATGGCTGGACAGCCGACCTCAGCGTACCATCCGTCAGCGAGACATGCCGTTGTTTCAGAGTTCTGCTGGGAGCTGTCTCCTTGTCTCTGTCTCTTTCTCTGTTGCTTCACTCTCCTCACCCACCCGCCCACCCACACAGACACACACACACGCACACACACAAACACACACAGACAAATACAAACACGCATTCTCTCAGTCTCTGTGCTTCCTTCTCAGTTTCCCTCCTGACTGATTTCCGCTGTACATCTTAACTCCAACACGCAGCTGATCAGCATTTTAAAATCGACTGCAGACTCCGTGCCCCGTGTGAATCGATAGTTGAGTAAGACAGGAACTCAACAGTCCTAATATGTAGATTCGGCAGTGTGAGCTTGCAGAAATCTGCAATATCTGCTGTGTTTTAGCACAAAAAATCTTACTGCAAAGGGACATTCCCATGTTTAACACCTGTACAGGTGTTCCAGTTTAAAGAATAGAGTGTAAAAACACAATAATTCATTGGTAGCCATATTTTATGTAGCCCTGCCTCTGTTTGCAAAGCATTCTTGGAATTTTCTACCCCTCATTTTGAGTCTGCTTCCGAGGGCAGATCATTTGGAGAGCTGTCTGGGAAATTAGATGACCACTACCCCACAATCCCCTAAAGGAACGGGATACTCTAATCCTACAAGCAAGTGGGCTAAAGGAAGGATTAATGCCAAGTGGGGGAACTGGGATGGGTCAAAGTCTTGGTTTTGACAAGAGTGTGTGTTTGCTGGGTAGGGTCAGGCCCTGGTGTTTCAGTCCTGGTTTTTATTATTTTCCAAAGCTGTTTAAGTCAATCCACTGGACATTTAAGAAAGTTCTTGAAAACATTTTGTCTCTCACTCTTCTCTAATGATGCTTTATTTAAAACCATGTTTGAAGCCACAGTATTCTCAGTCGTGGTCAGGTTTTGTGAGAGTAAAAGCACGCCGCCTTCTCACCGCCTCACGCAGGTGTATAAAGTGGACTCTCGCCACCCTCTGCTTCCCCCGAGCCTCTGTGATGACCCACCCTCAGCCCTCTCTCTCTTAATGTTCCTGGTGCTGTTATTCATCTGATCGCTGATGTTTCCAGGCATTCCTCATGTAACACCAGCACCAACCTGCCACCTCTCAGTCCTGCTCCCATGGCGTCCAACACCAAGCCCGGCTGCACCTCCTGCTCTCGCTCCCTTTCTCACTGTCAGTGAGCTGTTATTGAAATATTTAGCACCCACTCCAGCACTTCCTTTCTTCTGCCTGGCTGGAAATATATTGGCTAGGCAATATAATGTGGAACTTTGCAGAGTGGAGGTGCTTTGAATTTAACTGTTAAGGACCTTTTTTCTAATGTTTGGCAGATGCACAACTGAAGCCTGCCGCTCACCGCCAAAGTACTCTCAGCATATTGTTCCCTGAAAGATGATGCTATTATTCTGTCCACTGGAAAGAAGATTGGAGAGATAAGTGTCATTACCAGCCAGCTGGTGATCAAAGGCTATCCATTTCCATTTCATTTAAATCTCTTAGTGGCTGCTGATAGAGGCTTCAAATGCTAGTGTCCCCATCCATGGTTTCAGATCAATTCTCATCTCAGCTTCAGTGTTTTACTGGCCAGTGAACAATTCTCAGCTGCACTGCCGAATGCCGCAGGGAGGAATTGTTCATTGTTCAAGAGGAATTGTTCACTGTTCAAGATATAACAATGGGGTTGGAGCAGAACAAACACAAAAGGAGCGAGTCAGTGAAGCTCAACGCGTGTTCCGTGAAGCTGATGTAGGGATGCATGCGTGGCCTTGAGTTGTTAGCAATCCTTCAAACTGAATGCATCAATGATGTGACTGTGAAAATCATTATGATGAACATTCACCGAAAAAGATGTGACTTGGATCAACTGAAAAGAAAACTTTTACAGTGAAATTGAAATTTTCTGGGCAATTTTTGAAGAATTCACTCCAGAAAACCCCTCAGTTTTCGGGTTTGGTACCAGTTTTGCCCGACAGGTGGTAGTTGGATCTCATCTCAGCTGATATCAGGGGGGATTTCATCAGCAGTTCATTGGAAGTTGATGTGTGTGGTGTCATGTGCTCCTTTATATGCTGCAATAATATGGCAACCCTTGGAAATTCTAAATGACCCCACGCAAGCTGCCCTGCGTCTCAGGGTCGATGAAGCCTTCCGTCCTGCAGAAGCTGCAGGATGTCCTGGGAACCTGACATAAACATAAATGGGTCAGCTTGGTTTGCCCCACACCATGACTCAACTGCTCTCCGATGCTTTGTGGATGCTGGTCTTGTAAATGGAACCCAGAACCAAAGCCAGAAGGTCAAACCTCTCAAGAACCAGGTCCAGAGCCACAAAATAACCCCCTCCCTGGGAATCAGTGTTAATCATACAGCTGCCATCACTGGTGGAGCCTCCATTCAGCCTGGCTTGGACCCCTCTTGCATCACCAGTTCTCCACACGAGTCTGTTGTCCAGGGACTTTAACTGGTTTGTGTGACCAGTAAACCATGAAGAAGCCCCCCCAGGCAGGCCTGGCTTCTGGCAATCTCATATGTCTTCTTTGTTTAAATAAAAGGTTCTGCCAACCATTGTCAGGTAATCTGAGGGAAGACATAGAGTCCAAATGTGATGAAATCATCTGTAAAATATGCATAGCATAACATTGCATTTTTGGGTATGTTGAACATTATTGTTAAAAATCTCTGAACAAAACTGCAAAATAATCTTTTTCAGTTTCAGTTTGTCTCTTTTGACTGCGTTTTCCCATGTGAAGCGATAAGCTCCTTCACAATTGCGTACACTAAATATGTTCTTTGTTTGGACTATTTGTAACTGTGATATTTTTTATATTTTGCATTCAGTGTACTGTGAGGATGCTGGCTTGGTTTAACGATAAGTTTGACTGCAAAACAGTTTTGTCAGCTGGAATGTGAAAATCTGGATGCAGTATCTCAGGACTGCAGGCTACATAGATAGAGGATGAGGTTTGAGAGGTGAAATAAATCATTAAGCATCTCTCTGCATGGAGGGTTAGTGACTTACAATAACCTATGGGGCAGCTAATGCCCACTACATTGGATTTAAGTGAGTATATTCTTGCAGAAGAGGAGTGATGTGCACAAATATGCATTCATATTTTGCAGATACATAGCATGATGGAGAGTAGATGGGGAAAGGAGTAAATCAACAGGAGACAGCAACACAAAATGAATCCTAAAGGTCTTTATGTTACCTTAAAATATCCTAATTATGTTATCTATTTAGCGCTCTTTAAAAACAGTTTAATCACAGAAATAAAACCAAAACACAGTTGATGGAATCCATTAAGAAGACATTTTAACCCGACACACTGCTATGTGTGAATCTAACTGGACGATGGTTTGTAAGGTGTCAGGAGCCACTAGTAAATGATTTCCTTCTTATTATAGTTTTCATGTTTCGCAAGGTGACAAAAGTTCAATCTCTACTTGCATAAACTGAGATTATTGTCATGTGTGTATCTGTGCTGTTAATTTCCATCCATGAACATGACGGCCAATCAGAGTGATTCACATGATGCTCAGTGATGTGGATAAATGTTGTACAGGAGATAAAACAGATTCCCTTGTGTGTAATTACAGACAAGGACTACCATGACATATACTGGATATGTTTAGAAATATAGCATTGGCCATAATATAGAATAGTGGGAATAATGTGATGCTGTGTGTGTCTCAGTCCTGACAGACGCCTTCCATCACTGTTATTCATCATCATCATCATCATCATCATCATCATCATCGTCATCATCATCATCATCATTGTCGTCATCATCATCGTTAGTGTTTATCTGACATTATTATCTGACCGGCGCCATCCCTTTTAGCATTTAACATGACACTGCTCAGCATGACACCCACACCTGCGTGTAAACCTGCATGCAGGCTTAAACACACACTCATTCACATGAAAGAGTCCACAGAGTAAGCGAGGACTAATTGGGCTTCCTGTCCCGTCTTATGGGACAGTAAACGGATGTGCTGGCACCGCTGTAATTTTGCTTTGATCAAGGCCCGTCGGACATGAGCAGCAGCGTGTTGCACCGGGGATCCTCTGGGGAACACTCACAAACACAAAGAGAACTTTGAATTAAGACGTGTTTGTGAGTGTTGGTGTGACTCTGTTTTAAGCAGATCATGTTTATCTGTATATCATAGCTGCTTCCTGTGTGTGAATGTATCTCGGATTGTTCGTAGCCAGAATTTACTTTGAAATTTGCTTCGATTTGATGTGATAATCTCGTCATTGTTGAAGCTAAATTAGTGGAAAATGTGTGGGAGCAGCCAACGTTATCCACAGTTAACGGTTCAACTTCAGGCATGATTTGGTGCTTAAAGCCCAAATGATGATGGTGATGATTATCTGCTCTATTTAAAAGACTTTTTTGATTGTTGCAGGGAAATGTATGGCAGAATACAGTAACATATACAGTACATGCATAACAAATACAAAGAATATGTTCCTGACACCTCAGTGCATACTAAAAACTATGATGTCTCCTTTTCTGAACATCCCAGCCTGTATATCACGCAGCACATTCGTCTTGCTTCCACTGTGAGCCTGCAGACAAATCTAACAGAGAACCTGAAGGCAGGATGAGAGCTGAAAATTCCTGTCTGACTCTATTATAGCCTCAAAGGCCCAGACTGTTTCTGTCAGGGCAGGCTAATGAATTGACAGTTCAATCTGCGCTCTCTCTCTTATTAAATGTCTATTTCACCCAGCAGACTATCTCTCGTCTCTCCCTTTACCCCTGAAAACTGTTCCTTAAATAGAATGATAACGTAAGTGTCTTAAATCTAAATAAATAGATGTGGGTCGATAATGATATCAGAAATGAAAATGCTGGGGTGCACCCATGAAATGCAGGGAAGCCTGCAAGCTACTTAAACGACTCAACTTCAATTGGCCTCTTATGTAAATGCATGCACACACACACGCGCGCACAAACACACACACGTGTGTGCCCGCACACACACACACATCATGATAATTACTCATAATTAAAAGCTCATCCCTCTCCGGTACCTCTGAACACCTCTGTGAGGACTGATAATGTCAGAACCTGGAGGCAGAACTCAAATTATGTTCTGCTGCTGTAATAAGAAACATTTCAACGCTGACTTGTGTGACTGTGATCAGAAAAAATAAATAAATGTGATAAAATATAAATAAAAATGAATAATTCCTGCGAGTAAATAACACTCCAATGACCTGATAGAGATATTGATCTGTATTATTATAGGTTAAATACATTTATTAATTCATGAGAAAGGCCCTGCATTGTGTCGAGCATAAAATACAAATATTTTTTGTTTTTCAGTAGAATTTTATTTTCCAAAAGCAGTCAGAGAAAAGTAAGACAAGCCAGTCAAGTACAGTAAAACAAATCCCCCAAAAAGGAAAGAAAAATAGGCTGATCCATAAAGATATATACAACAGCACACGTCTTTTTTGGTGTTGCGGTACCAGTGAATCACTCGACAAATGAGACAGATCAAAAACAAATAAGTAAATATGCATTTTCTTTGAATGGACAGAGAAGGATCTAAAAGTCAGCTAAGGCACACGTAGCCTCCCCGAAAAAATAGAACAGGGAAACATCAGTTTGGAGAAATTTGTGCAACAGTTGCTCAACATACATTCCAGTGAGAACAACAACAATCTGGCATGTGATTTTCTCTGAGAGGCGAAGAGGACACTGTTGTTGTCAAAGCTGTCCAGAAACACTGAACCAGGTTATGGATTTTCATCAATAAACACCATTAATTCACTTTCGGTGTCCAATTATTGACACTTAATAATTCAATGCTGCTTGACCACATCTGTATTTACATGTACAATACCTCTGAAACAATATTTTCAATACAAAATACTTATGTACATCTTCATTTGTTAATCATTTTGTTACAAAATAGGACTTTCACAATGAGTTACATTTATTTAATTTGCCTTTTTCCGAAATGGTCATCGAGCTTAAGTATTAATATGCATTGTGTGTAATTGTTCTTAGCACGGTGGCACTATGAGTTATAAAGTGTAAAACAAAACAGAAACGTCCTTTCCAGCTCCAGGACCGGGAGGGAAGGAGTGAAAGCAATTATAACCGACGCATCCGACAGAGAGGCAAGGTGAACTTGACATGAATGAAAAGTGATGTCTCTTAATTAGCCGGTGCAGAAACACTCGCTTTGCACGTGTGGCGGCCGATCAATGTCGGTAATCACAGGTTGACCGCACTAATTGGCTGCAGATGAAACAAATTTCAAAGTAAAACAAATATGTGGTCATTATTTTCCAATGTCCACGGATTGTCTTGATGGCAGAAAAAGTACCTCAAATGTGCTGAAAGAGTGCCAGAGACCCAATCTAATCAATGATACATTTGTCAATCAAGACACGATATAATACTCACTTAAAATTGTACATTATTGTCACAGGATGAAGATCACTAACACTCACTATCATTCTCAAACTTACAGGAACCATAAAACAGCAAAATAAAAGCACGGTTTCTCCTTCGATGTCCAGACGCTGTCCGACGTGAAGAGTGTCTTTGTTCACCTTCTCTGTTTGGTGGGGTTGTAAGGTAGCTGACCTGCGACCTCACAGGTCGCGATGGTTTTCTCTTGAGATGCACTCGGCAAACAGCTGAGTCAGAAACCAAGACAAGGAGTCCTACTGAGACAGGACAACACTGACTAAAACACAGGTGCAGGGCCATAAAAAGGTAGAGTAGAAGTCTGGGGTGTTGGCCTTTGTAAATAAAGGCGGCTTTACAAAAAAATATTCATCATGCTGCCAAGGCAGCGTTGCAGTTATTTAGTCACTGACTAAAAATAGCAGTATTAATATAAACTTATAAATAAATAGCGATTTGTGGACTCACCCCGCTCATTCACACACGTATACCTCATGTAAAATTGTGTGCAACATAAAATGTCATTGAAATGACTGGAAGAAAGTTAAAAATGACTCTAAAGTACAAGGGTGAGAGTTTTAAGGTCAAGTCGACATTATTTGTGTTTCAAGTTTTGAGGCAGGTTGGTCAGAAAAACAAGAAGGATAAAACAATCCTTTCTTTGTCCTGTGCCTGTCACGACATCTGGGTTCGATTAAGCAGCCTGCCTCATGTGAACGTTAGGTCTTAAACGACTACAGTACAACAAGCACAAATGCGGAATTTATAAATTTAGAACATTAAAATGTCTACATTTAATTTATGGTATAATCCAAATAGGTTTAATCATTCCGAGAAGGCCTCTTTATTTGCATTCCTCTTTTATTTTTTTCCATACTTACTAAATGCAGCTTCAGCAGATGCAGTTACACATCCTGATCAGGCACTGAACTGAAATAAATTGATTTTTTTTACCTAGTCACAAGTTCAGAAACCTTGAAAGCGTTTCAGTTATATCATAATAATCATTTTGCTTCAGATCTCTCAAGTATCCTTTCACGTCATTTATGTTAAAATACAATAAAGCAGGCACGTTTCATCTTGTACCAGGCTACCTCCTCATACGTATGTCTTCCAGCTAAGGCCTTTTTTGCAGCCGAACTTCGTTCGCTGCCAGTGTTGATAACGGCTGCGCCCCATGCAGGGCATCAAAAGCTGATTTTTATAATTCATTCAGCAGCAACATAAATGCTGCAACGTTTGATCACAGTAAAACTCTGCCATGAGAAGAAAAATAAATACATTGATAAACAGAAATAGCAGAGTCAGCATAATCCCCCTAAAGGAGGGACCCCACGGGGAGATCTGAAAATCATTTTCCTCGATTTCTGCCCAGATACCCTCAGCAACCTCCCTCTGTTTTTCCTTTTGTTTCCTTCTGCTTCCAAGGTGGAAGATGAACACAGTTGCTTCCTCCACCTGTAACAGACCTCTTAAATAAATAAAAATCAACAATGGATCTCCTGCGCCGTGGCCTCCTGTCCAGCTGGAGGCCAAACTGCTACCTGATGCGCCCGTCTGCCCGCGGTGATCCCAGATGGGATTTGGGGTCAGGACTCAGAGAACTCCAAGGGTTCTTGGCACAGGCCTGCATGACGGGACAGGCGGTAAGGCCAACAGCGCACACGTCAGCCGCCTCCCACAACTCGCCAACTAGGCTGTCTATCCAAAGCTCAAGGTCCTGGCCGGACAGGGCCGCGTTCCTCTTGGCCTGCTCCACGTAGCCGAGGCTGACGGGGAGATTGAGCACGGGGTTGAGGCTGTGGAAACTCTGCTCCATGTAGCTGTTCTTGGCCGGCCCGTTGTGCAGCTTCAGCGTGTCCTCTGGAGGAAGAGACGGGTGTGCAGAAGGGTAAAAGAGGTGAAGGAAAAGGGAGAGAAGGACAAAAGGGAGACATGAGTGCTAAAATATCAAAGCAGCCAACGTGATGTGATTTATTCATACGTGAAATACTTTAACTTTTTGTTAATTCGCTCAGATTGATTTTTACGTCCAGACTCTCTGATCCCCATTCGTTGATGTGGTATTTCAACCCAATGCAATACTGACTTTATTTTGGAAACAGACACAGACGCGACCTCACTCTTTCTTGCCATGAAGGTCACGCAGCGGCAAGAAGACAGAAAACCTAAAACACTTAGCTGAAGCTGTAAAATTCCTCACTGGTCCTCTAAATCTGGAGCTAGCCATCCTGTCTGAGCACGACTGAGCAGACGTGGGTATTTTTCATGCACTGGTGACAGAAAGATGCAGGCAGACACGAGGTCCTCCACCAGGAGAGGAGATACGCAGCCTATGGCAGCTCAATTTGCGGTGGCGGTGCAGTTATAAAGTCATGCATTTGTGCAAAGTTATGCAATCAGCATAATAATGTGTACATGCTTTTGTGTGTATGCATTGAGTTTGTACACCTCCTCATGTTGTAAAATACAAACGTCAGCCATGTATAAATTAAAAACTCACAGCTTAATCCAAATGCGATTAAAATGTAGCCCAAAAATCACATTACTGTCTCCCGCCAGGCCTGAGATTGATTAAATATGGAAATACACAGACTTGATAGATGCAGTGATTTTAATGAAGTTACTTCTGGTGGCAATTAGTAACTTATGGAAAGCAGCTCATGTGGCCACAAATAGCATTTAAAGTATATAAGTCATTAAAGTGTTTTTCTGCTAAATGCTAAAATGTAGGTAGTTTTGAGCTGCCAGTCATCCCAGACCAACCAGGGTACCGCTGGTTGCACTGAATTAAATAAGGGAGCATTAAATATCTTATTTAAAATTTTCTGTAGCAATAAGAAAGTTGTGTTATTTCTAAGTTCTACTGTTGTGTAGCAGCTTCAGATATGAAATTATCGGAGTAAAATTATCGGCTTGTGATTTCAACTCTTAAATCCACTTGGTAATACTGATGTGTTTTTAAGACACCAAAGCCGGTGCTGTTTTATTTTCACAGTTGTGTTGTTGCTTTTACTGAACTAAAGAGCCCATATTTTACCTTTATTAAAGTTATAATGGTGGAGTTAATGGTCATTCCAGGCTGGAACTAAATCACCGTATTGTCGCTGTGTTAGTGTTTTTGTTCATCATCATTTGCATCAATAAATCCCCAACAAACCATCACTCAATACGGCGTGCGCCTCATCAACTGTCTGCCGTCTCCACAAGATTCTACCAATGTTATTACTGACAGGGAAAACAACAAAACTAATAGATCACCGTGACATGGTTAAATTACTGGCAGACGTATTTCTCCATCGGGAGGGCAGCAAATCGCATAATGCAAACCTAAGCAGCCATAAAGCCGAGATGAATATTTAACTGACTGTCTCACAACGGAGCCCGGCCCCCGCTGAGACTCAGGTCAAAGACAAAAGCTGTAACTTTATTTGTTGTTTCTCCTCATCATTAAAGCAGCTCAGCGAGATTATTAAATGGAGAATGGTGTGATTACGTCGAAGCCAGTGTCTGAATCCTCCTGTGGCTTTCGGAGCAAACTGACTGCGTACGCTCCAGAACAATGCCGTCTTGCCCGTTATCCATGCTGGCTGACTGATTTAATGGTGCCATTGTTTATGGAGGGCTAAGTGCGCTGTTGTTTAACACTCTGTTCAGTGTGTATGAGCAGCTCACCGGGTTATTAAGGGTAACTTGATGACAAACAGCCAGTCTGCAGAGGCCCACCGGCCTGATTAGAAACAACATGAATGCAAATACAAGCGAGTGCAGATTTTTAAGAAGAGCATAACCCGCCAATTTTTTGTCAAGAACTTATCTGAGTTCAAGACCTGTATTTAAGGAACAGATTGGGTGGAAGTGAGAGTGATCAGAAGGTAAAAGAAGCCATTGGAGGTTTATTACATGTATGAGTATCCATTACAAACTGTACTGTAGGTATCAGTAGTAAAAACACTGAAGACCTCTAACACGATGTTTTAATAATTTAAGGTATTATTATGACATAGATCGATTCTAGTTAAATCAATCTATTTACCACCCTGAGTAATTATGAATTATTTCCTCAATAGGCCCTAAACCTTATTTTTCTGTGAACAAGTTTCTTGTCCAAATGAACTTTCCCGAGAAATAATCATGACCTTTGGTCAATTCAGCCTCACCCGCCGACCGGTCCCTTACACCATTAGTGCAGTTTTTAGTTGAGATCCGCTGTCAGTTCAACTGTGTGGCTGCCAGCATGGTGGACGCCATGAGCTGATTAGGCCTTGATAAAATACATTTATTTTAAAGTTTGGACCCAAATTAAAGAATTAAAATATTCTGGCACCGCAGCCAATAAATGTAAGACAATAATAGAGGAACTCACTAGTGCATATCAGACAATATAACACAAACAGGGGAATGTCACCAGTAATCCGCCGCAGACTAACGTCTCCCTGACCTTGTCGAATGGGCTGGTGCTTCTTGAAAGCCGACGGTGCAATCAGGAAGCGCATCTCCGCCACGGGGCTCCAGTGGTGCAATATGCGGACGCTCCACACGCCTGGCCGCAGGGGCTGGTTGAGAGGTGGGCGATAGTGGGTGAACTCGGCGACGCCGTCTATCATGATGTCGTAGGTGGCCGCGATGACGTTGGCGGGATCAATCCACACCACTGTGACGGTGATGTTAATGCCTTTACTCCACTTCTGCATGGCCACCGTCTCCTCCATGGGACCCATTAGGCCGCCAAAGTTTCGGAACATGCGTTCTTTGGCGTCCCAATCGGTGCCAATCTGAAAATCATAGAAGAAAAAAAGAAAATGAGAAGGAGAAGAAACAGGGAGATGGGGTAGAGGGGATGAGGGTATATAAATTCACAGTCTACAGAGGAAAATTCTCAAAGAATGGATTGTGGCTGCTGATGGCTCCATGAATTGCGAACCACCTGCAATTGCTATCCGCCTCAGCTCAAGGTCTGATTCACAAAAGATATTGAGCTGATTATATAGCGCCGCAAACATGCCGATAAAGTTTTGCAGCTTAGTGCAATTTGCCTTTGATTTGCATCTGATAGCAATTATTCATGTGGCAAATGCACAGAGTGAAATGACTGCTGACGGCAGCAGAGAAGAGAAAAAACGGAAGAAGACGGTCTCAAATCAGCCAATACCAGGAAGGAGAGAAGACCAGAGAGGGAGGTACGCTCAGCTTAATTCCCTTCAGGAGTGACTCCACACAGTAACAGTGAACAATTAATTTATTGAAATGTAAGGATTGTAACTATAACTGCTGCATTAATGTAAAGAGCCTTGGAGACTGTTATAGATCCCTATTTAAAATTAAACAACAACAAGCCTATAGTGCCTGTGACTGAAGTTCCAGCAGCCATATTTCATTTAAAAAAAAAGGTCAGAACAGTCCTGAAAACCAAAAATAATTAAATCCTTGAATGAAAAGTGTTTAATCCTTCGTTCCTGTTGCTGGTTGGATGTAATTTTGCTTCCTTTCTAGTCTAATTAGCAGATTTAGTGAGTCAAGGTTTCGTTCTTTTGTCTCATCTATCTGTAGCTGGACGACAGCTGTGTGTTTTTAAAGTTAATGCATCGCACGTAGGATTTTGACATTATCCCAATAAGGATGATAAATGTGAAATATCCGCAGCATCACACGGAACCCTCTTCGCTGTAGCAGCATGCAACCGTTAGGGCTGGATTGCAATAAGGCTCATTTGCTTTGTTGGCTCATGAGCCAAATGTATGTATTTTTACCTAATTGAAATAAATGCAAATAGCACCAGGGCGTCATTCTCATTGTTTGCAGGTGCTTGGTTGCCGTTCCAGCTGCTTAAAGCTGCAGCTGCAGAAAAACTACAATTGAACCCCCAGAGCACAGAGATCATGAATAAGTAACACGCTGTGCACACGCATCATCATCTGACCACATGATTAGGATAACCCATATGTGTACTGAATTATGATAGAAGATAATCAGCATGCATTTTTCATCAAAGAGCAACCCCACCCCCACCCTAGTTCCATCATATTACAATGAACAGGAACTGATTGATTCTGTTTGACTCTATCTCCGCCCATTTATGCTTAAGACTGTCTTTGGCAATCATGACAAGACGGGGGCCGAAGAAGTCATTTGAACAGACCCCCCTCCCCCGCCGCCACAACAGACATGGAAGCTACACATACTGGCATCATGTCAAGACACAAACACCCCAATCTGCATTCTGCAAACCTTCATAAAAATAAGGTTTCATGGCTTAGCAGACTTATTTTTAGAACCTGAATGTGTAAATCTAAAAAATAATAACAAAGACAAATATATCTCAGGTGAATTATGGGACATCCGGTGCCACAGGCTGCAGAAAATAAGACTAATTGCCATCCCACCACACACTGGAGGATTGCCAGTGGAACAATGAGCCGATTTAAGATGATTATATCCCATGAGCTTTCATAATTAACAGTCAGCACACTCGTGTCAGTAGGTGTGTTTGTTTGAGTGAACTGAGCTTTACAGGTTCTGATCCCACTGACTCTCCACTGAAATGAAATACACCAAAATATGAGAAGGAAGGCACAGAAGGTGAGATGCTTTCAATGGCTTCCTTGTGGTCGAGGATGCCAAACCAAACCAAAGGGGTTGAGATGTTTATATGTGTGTGTGTGTGTGTGTGTGTGTGTGCGTGTGTGTGTGTGTGTGTGTGCGTGTGTGCGTGTGTGTGTGTGCGTGCTCACCGGGTTGCATGGTGTGCAAAATGAGACGCGTTGCGATCAAGATTGATGGGTTAGATTGGGTGATAGAGAGGGAGGCAAAACACATGCACAAATACACACACACAAATGCACACACACACACACACACACACACACACACACACACACACACACACACACACACACACACACACACACACACACACACACACACACACACACACACACACACTCACACACACACACAGTTACTGACAGTGAAATATGTCAGGGCGTTGGCAGAAATATGAGCTCGCTGGCAGCTTTAGGAAGCGCTCATCCTTAGAATGGTAGCTGATTAACATGGCCTCACCCCGTTGGACGATCAATGGCTGACTGGAACCAACTCGTTATTACACCCTTGGAGAGTTGAAACTGTGATGTGCAACATAAATGAGGACGCGTGTGTATGTTTGTCTCGGCCATCTGTAAAAGACACCGCGCTCCATTATCGGACTGACCTCTGCCATTCCTGCCCCTTGGACCTCGGTGGTTCTTCTTTTTAAATGACTAATCAACTCCCTTGTCTGGCACTTCTGTAGCTCATTATTTTATTCAAGGCTGACCACCTGGCACGCGTACATCCCCCTCCCCCCCATTGATTGGCAGCACTCTCACCCTAAGCCTCAGGAAAAAAAAATGAAGGAAGTATTGATGGAAGAATCCCACTATAATCCAGTGAAAGAAAAAAGTGACTCAAGTGCTGAGAGGGAGATTCTGACAACTGGATAGGAGGTGATCGCTCCTGTCTGCTTGCATGAGTGTCGTTCAGGATGACCTGCAGTCAATGTTCCACTTTATGGAGCAATATCCGATCAGATGATTGGAAAGGTCCTAATGGTACACAAAGGCAAAGGTAGAAAAATTAAAACAAACTAAAAGCTCCCTTCCCACCTCAGTTTTACCTTAAATGTGGTAATTACTCTTTTCTCAATCTAGGTGATTCTACCTGCAGGTAATAGAGAAACCCACCAGTGGTGAGAACCTTTTTCCTCCAGCAGGAAAGTGGGTCAAACAGGGATTAACTTGTGGCCCATTTCATCCTCCGCCTGTAGCGTAGCCACCTCCACGCTCAACCTGTCCCTCACTGCTTCAAGCTCTGGCTTAAGACCAGCATCCAATCAAGGCTTCTGAGCATTCGCCAAGTCGTAGACCGATGTCTGTCTTTCACTTTAAAACCTCACTTTTGTTCTTCTAATACCCATCTGGCAACCTCAACTGTGCTTCACCCCCATTTTTCAATAACTGCCATCTCTCTGCTGTCCTGCCTCCTCACATTTTTCACTTCCTTAATCAATGTATGGAATTTCTGTTCATAAACAGGAATCAATCATGATTGCTGCTCATTTTAGCAGCTTTAACCCTCATTTATTGATTAATGCTGACCTGGTAGAAACAGGGATTCTCACCTGATAATGACTCACACACACACACGCTTTACAGATATTACATCATTCATTTACTGCTCAATTCCCTGTGTGACCTCATAGCAAATAAAACTCCAGCATCTCATAATTCACGACTATTTCATTTCTTCCTTCTGACCCCGTGACCCTGAAACCTTTTCTTCACCTCCTCCTCTTGCCCACACTAACACCTCAATTAAAGAAAGAGGGGTCAGATTGATACGGCGGCAGTATGGCTGGCCCCACTTTGAACCAGGGGGCACAAACATCCCTCAAAGCTCCATTCAGGGGTTTATTAGTGGGAGGAATCGAGCATAGAGGCTCACCAGGAGTAGCAGAGCACCGCCCGGAGACCCCATTTACACGACTCAGAGGCTGGGGGTGAGATGGGTTGATGCTGGGATGTAATGTAGACGGTGAGTCGTTCGTCTCCAATGTGCCACCAGAGAGCTGAGCGATGCAGTCGTGTGGAAAATCTGTAAAATGTGTTCGTTCTCTGGCGGCACGGTGGTGCAGCGGGTCACGTTGGTGCCTCATAGAAAGGAGGTTCTGGGTTGGAGTCCTTTCTGTGGGGCTCTGTGGGACCTCTAAGGGTTCTCCTGCTTCCTCACACCTCCAAAAACATGCAGCTTCGGTGAACTGGTCACACCAGTGTGAGTAGTTGTCTGTCTTTCAAGTGGTTTCATGAGTTGGCGTCTCATCTGGGGTGTATCCTGCATTTCGCCAGTATGACATCCCATGACTCACAAAGCAGATGACGGGTTGAAGACGAGATGAGTCCGATCACGATGGATTGATGGATGTTTTCGTTCTTATTGAGAGCCTTGGTAAGAAAAGATCTACCCACTAACAGCTCACAAAAAAATATGTTACACGTTTGTTGGAAGTATGACGCTGGAACAGCTGAGCGTGCTATTTACCCTCCTGCAAGCTAAACTAACCCGCTGCTGGCAGCTGCTTCATTTTTATTGTACGTTTTAGAGCTGTATTTATCGTTGCATCTAGCTCTGAGCAAAAAATAAATAAAAATATGTGTAAATGCCAAAATGTGCCTTTGTTAAAGCTGCCGATACAAATGTGGTACATTGTTAGCGTGTTTGTCTGTATTATGTTGCGTAGCTATGGGTCATGCGGGACAAGAAGTGGAGACAAAATTTGCATTTTGAAAATACGAGAAATACAAATGAGATGAGACACAACTCCGACGTCGTTTCCCTGAAGCTGAAGTCTTTCTTCAGCGCTAACCTGAGGTGAAATACTAACTTTAACTGTGTTGTAAGTGTCTCTGCACTAAATCATGCAATAAATAGCCTATAAATGCAGCAGGGAGGCGGCAGCAGAGGAGTGAAAAGAAACACATATCTGTCTTCTTTTATATCCAAAGGAGAAAAAGGAAGACATTGTTAAGCCAACCATATGGTTTATCTGGCAAACTCCAGTATAATGATTCATATCTGTTGAGTTGTCAGGAGGCCTCCAGCCCATCGCCACGACATTGCATCGTCTTTAAGCTCTCTCTGCGCTCCTTTCGGAACGACAGATGGGATGAACTGATTGACTGACAGCCGCTGCTTCCTCTGGCTGAGCATCCAGATAAAATCCAGACCTCACATCACCTCTCTGTTACTCACAGGCCACACATACACACACACACAGACACAGACACACACACACACACGCACACACACACCTGGTTTTGGTGAGAGGCGCTAGCATGGCCCGTCTAGAGTGTCATCTGTGGATATTTTTTGTTTCCTGCGGAGACGCGCGTGACGACCCTGAGAAAGAAGCTAAAACTTCCATTTTATCCTTATTAAAAAAAGACTCTGTGGCTGTCACATCCCAGCCAAACTGTTCTGTCCTGAACAGGCATAGTGGTAAACAGAAACACAGATTAACATAACAAGACAATCAGGGGAAGCATTTTAGTGTGAAGGTGAGAAGACGTTCTATTAGGAAACAACAAATAAGCAGCGCACGAAGCGCTCATCCCCATAAACTACGATGAATTCAATCAATTTACATTTTACAAGGCCATTACAGGCGCCGGTTTAATTGCGTGGAGATGCGCAGCTACGAGTCTTGGGAAGGTCGCCATAGCAATGAGTATAAGGTCATGGTGACAATGAGCTGTATATCTCACCACTAATTATAGGCACCATTTAGAAATAAGTATGTGGTGCTCAGGGTTTTAATGGAACCCATTCCCAGACAATGGCTAACAGGTTTGTGATTTTTTTTCTTCTGTTTTGTGACTCATGCCAAACAAGTGACATAAATGTAAATGAAAAATAAACGCGAATACAATCTGAGGACTCACCTCAGCTAACTGCAGCCTGCTGAACGTGTTGCCTGGAGGGGTGGTGAGTTTGAAGTTCTTTTTGGGCGCCACCCAGGTTTCCATTGTCTCCAGCTTGTTAGTGGCCAGATTGGTAGCGTGATGCTTGACCAGGTAGCCCTGGAACTGGTCTGACTGGAAGTAGAGATGCACCGACACCGGGTGGCCCATGGGGAAGTACCTGACGGAGAGAGATCCCATTAAAAAACACTGACTAGCTAGCTCCATCAGGATAACATCTGGAACCTGGCTCGGGCATGCTAATACTGCTGGATGCTAATGTATGCACAGCGTGACGATAAGCGAGGACACGATGTGTGACATGCTGGACATGAATTCAATGACCTTTAACAGAAAACCAATTGTTGGCAGACTGATATCACCCACGTTGATCGTTTTCATTAAGGATTATTCCCAGCTGCGGCGCCGACACACCGACGGCAAGGACTTCCATGCATTCTTGATGCTCGTACGGTTATTACAGTAAACCAAAGCTGGGTAATGGATTTATGATCAGTTTATTAAACACCAGAGAGAACTTCTAAGGCGGCAAATGGTGCATCTTCTATGCTGAGCGGGATGGAGACCTCCACACCGTTCTGCCGGCGGTAGGAAACCACAAAGCGGCTCCTGAGGCTGCACTGGCAGCAGATCCAGACCGAACACGCACACACACACACACACACACACACACACACACACACACACACACACACACACACACACATACACACACACACACACACACACACACACACACACACACGCACACAAAAATCTCCCTCTGAATAGTCTGTTGTTTGTTTGTGTACCCCTTCATACGTGGCAGGGTGGAGGGGTGTGTGTGTGTGTGTGTGTGTGTGTGGGGGTGGGGTGGGGGGCTCAGGGCAGCCGGCATGAGTGACTTCTGGAAAAAACAAATGGGGGCCAGGGTGGGCACTGCTGGGAAACACTTCCCAGCTGCTCCCTGCACACATCCTGATTCCTTCTCCTTCTCATCCTGTTGTTTCTCTCAATTTGTCTTGAAGCCATCCTCTCTTACACAAACACACACAAAGACACACAAACAAACACACACACACACACAGACATTCCCAAATGCCCACAGCCTAATCAGTATTCCTCTAAAGGACTAGGAGTCAACCCAGTTTGGTAAATGCTACCCCGGAAAGCAGAACAGCAAATATTTAGACCTACAGGGATGGCTGAACACACTCCCTCTCCTCCTTGTACCTTTCTCCTCTTACTGCTGCTCTGTCTGCTTTCTCCTCTTTGCTCCCCCTCTACTTCCCTCTACTCCTCCTGTTTTCTTTCCTCACCGTCCGCTCTCATCCCCCTCTCGCCCCGTCTTTCCCAATAGAGACGTGGCTGTCAGGGCGGGAGGTGGCGAGGAGGGGGAAGGAGCTCAGTCTGTACAGAAGTTCCATTCAGGCTTTTCCTTCACAATCTCTCCATTGGAGTCACAAGCAATGACAACGGCTTCAGTTAAGACTCGACAGAAAACCTTGATCTGTTTTAGTTACCAGCCTTAACCGGTTAAACACAAATAACGAGTAACACACATCACGCAGCATTACCAGCGGTTGTTGGTCTGTATGAGGACTACTGGTCCTGACAAGGTCAGTTTTTATACGAGAAACACAAGGATGCCTATGAAATAAAATATAAGATGAGGCTCATATTTATTTTTTATGTTTATTGTTCTGCCAGCTCACATCATTAACATTCATGTGCCGGGTTTTAACTCACAAACCATTGTCCTGTGATTCTCCTGCAACACACTGATGATTCGTTCTGATTTTGGTTGTACATTCTACCAAGACAGGCAGAGAAAGTGCATTATTCATGGTTTCCAGGCTGTAATGCTGCAGGGATTCATTTACGACAGAACACATCATAGACCAGACCAGACCAGTGCTGCGTTGACACCGCATGTGAGATTCTGACACCCTATTAAGCCTTGGAAAATGTAGACTGTGGTATTGTATAATGGCACATTTAACACAACATAAGTTGGACATGTTGAGTGCTTCTTAAGTCACAGTGAGTGTTGGTAGACTCCTTTACTGCAGCTCCATTATTATTTGTTTTAGATGATTTTTCTTGCTATAGGTTTATGTTTTCTTTACATAAATTCAGAAAGTTGATGTTAGAAACCTGGGCATGCAGGGCCTAAACATTTCCTTCATAATTAGTATGTTTTCTCATCTGTGTAGAGTTTGCTCCATTCGAAAATAAAATGCAATGAAGAATGACTGAAAGTACCCTGGTACGTCGCTGCCAATGAATAGCACGGCTTTTTCATCATACAAATGAGTTGATAATGAAAGATTCCTTAAAATTGTCTTTTTAACCACTAGCTCTCTTATTGTGGCATGCTTCTGGTTTTCTGAGCTGCTAGTTTATGTAATGCTGACAGACTAAACGTGGGCGTTGGCGGAAGAGGAGCTGAGCGTATTGTTAGATCAGGGTTTATGTGACTGACGTTATTCTTAGGGCAGAGGCAGGTGATCGTACAAGTCTTGGGGTTTAGGGGAGGGCATCGATGAAATGAATTGACAAGAGGAAGAGCGAAATGGATCTACATCTTTTTCTGGTTTATTATTGATTAATAACTATAATGTCATATCAAACAGAGGCTGCTTCTTGCTCTCGCTGTGCTCAATGTGTGTTTCATCGTGAGGTGACAGGTCATGTCTGATGATGTGCTCGTCATTTTTGCGTCATCTTCCCATTGCGTTTCTTTCCTTTTAAAGCAATGCATGGGGCTATCTGTCATTTTAAGTCTGTTCATTTGTCATTGTGTTTTAATAGCTCTCTATCTATCTCTATCAGGAAATAAAATATAGGCATCAATGTAGAGCTCACTTAAAGGGTTCCCTGTTAATCGCTGCTGCAAAACATCGACATTATCTGTCGCTGAAGCGCATGAAACTTAAATGTTCCATTTGCCCATTAAGGATAAAAGCATAATGTGGTTTTCCCTTTTCATTTTTTCACCACATCCATACATATATGAGTTGGAACTCATAATTCCACTAATAACACTGGCCTGAAGGGACAGCTTTCGATGCTACGACTCACACAGCCTCATTATCTCAGGGTTAAATTGACAGATTGTCATACCCTCTTGCAAAATTAATTGCATTACCCAGAGTTCCCAGCTGCTGATTGGGACCATTCATTGTAATCCTATTTCCATGACATGCGATGCTGGAGATGACGCATCGACAGAAGCATAGAAGTTGTTGTTTTTTGTTTTTTTTTTAATATGTGATGGTTTCTTTTCATGCTATCTCCTTTGTAACTGGCTTTAAAAAGATGGAGAAGCCGTTTGGACATCCGTGTCATCATTCTGAAATGATGAAGATGATGTGCGTACATGGAAAATGGAGAGACAAAGTATTTGCATAAGCGACGAACCTGCAGCTGAGATCCTTTGGGTTTCCTTGCAGTGAGGCAGCAGCTCTGGCCAGGCCCAGCCGCGAGAAGGAGTGGTAGTACGTGAGCTGCGTGTCTGACAGACTGGAAACGCCATCTGGCTCGTCGTACACGTTCTCCCAGTATGAGTTTAGGCTCGGTGTTCCATGGGGAAACGGTCCAAACAGGTAGTCATCCAGCTGGTTCACGATCTCCTGGTTCACGCTGGCTTCAAACTTCCTGGCAAAAAAGGTTGGCCTCACCGTTTGCTGCAAAGGGAGAGGGAGGGGTGAGATAAAGACAAGAATAAAATGGAGCCAATAAAGAAAAAAAAATCGATGTGTCATGATGTCAGGGTAACGAATGTGATGTTTTAGGTGCGTGTTGAAGTGGTGTGTGGGCAGAGATAAGAAATAAAGGGAGGAGAGGTGGAGCAAGGCAGCAGATAGACAGATACAAGCAGATTCTTTCTGTATGCTTATGTAGATTCATTATCACACGCATTACATAAACGCTCTACAAACATTGGACATCGCGCTTTTTGCAATACATGCAGTTATCTCCAACCTTGTTGTCATGACAACCACAAGTGTTTGAAAGATAACTTGATTTTGACTTTAAGGTGAGTACAAGATTGCGTTGAAGTAACGTCGTCGGGTCATGATGGACCGAGGATCCCTTCCTCCTTGTCCGTAGCTACGTGACCCACAATGCAACAACAGCTCCACCAGTTTGGACGCAGGGTCTGGTCTTCCATGCTATGCAGAGGCATGAAAAAACAGGGAGAGCAGAGCTGTTCTAGCGTTCTTTTTCAGACTCTCGGGTAATATGGGCAGATTTGTGTAAATTACTGGATAATGACGGGACAATGAGAGACGACACACTTAAAGACATCACAGCCCAGCTGATGACAGGATTTTGGGTCCACTGCTCATCCTCCAGTTATTACAGTTCAACATTTAATCGCCTACGAAGATGCCTTGTACCTCTTTGGAGACATAAATGATAGCTCATTAGGTGCTACCTCTTTTTCATTCATCCTTCCCTCCATCATCTGTTTTTCTCAGCGCCGTTTTGTGTTCGTTTCCACCCGTGTCTTTCTCACCTTTTCCGTCCATGATGTAATGCTGTGCCTGTGGTTGAAGGTGCATCATGAAATTTGCCACCTCTACAGTTTGAACTCCACACAAAGACGACTTCACAGTCCCAGACGCAAAACAATTTATCTATTGACCTCGCCGCAGAACACCTCTGTGTTACTTACTAAATAAAAAAACCACCCTAAAGACAGCCTGATTGTGTCGTGACAGCGGACGATACGTACGCCTTCTGTAATTGGCAGCAAATATCAAGTGGAATTAAAGGGTATTATGTTTATCGCCTGAACATAATAACCTGTCACCACTTTCTTTTCCAACAGACGTCCCAAACACACTTCAATCCGAGAGACATCGTTAAACGAAGATGCATTAGACATAAAAGGCCTGTTAGTCCGTTCCCTGGTCAGTTCACCGCTGTGTGGAAACCAGACATCTCGAATTACTCGTGTTTAGAAATCAAATGATACCTTTCTTTACCCACCATCCCCTATGTATACTCTATATATCAGCTTCAGGAGAGCCTGCTTCATTCTCATGGCAGCAGAGTGCCAACCAGATCCAGAGGAAGCGCCAAGGACCTGTGGTAACACACTGGCGCTGAGCGCAGACTCAGGCGAGACAGACGGAACGGGACAAGTGAGGTCAGCGTGGCGGTTTCGACTGGGACATGACGGGTAGGAGAGAACACGGAGTCACGGCGCTGGAGTTCTGACGTGAGCTGATATTTAATTGAGGAGGAACGTTTCGACTAGCTGTTTCAGAAGCGTGTTCAAAGTCAAACTGCGGCACAGAATTTCTCTTTAATGACTTTGATTTATGAATTTCAATGCAAAGATGATCTAATTGCTTAATTTCCCCTCCCGTTTAGGGTGCAGACATCATTTTGCATGTGTTGATTATGATATCTGTGGGAACCAACTGGAAACAGGAAATGACTGTTGCCAAACAAGTGTGTCCGTGGTGCCAAGAGCAACCAAGAGCGATGCGTTCATTCATTATCTGATGCCTCTGACGGCGTCTCCTTGAAGGTGAAGTCTTTTATAAGAATCATGGCTGACGACCAAATTTATTTAAACTGCTGAAAGAGAAACTTTGTAGAATAAGAAACAAACCTATTGATGAAATTTGACTTAAATGCATCTTGCTATATATTTCTTAATCATTTTGACACTGTACTCTTGTGCATATAGAGTATAAATGAAAATTAATGTAATTTAATGTAGATGAATGTAATGTAATGGGTGGCACGTATGAACATGTGCTCGTTTTTTGTAGCATGTAATAATCACCTCATCTTATTACTAGCATCCAAAATAATTTTACAACATGATTACATTTTCTTTATATCCCATACCGAATTACACTGTAATTTATTTTACATGTAACTTTATTTAACCAGGAAGTCCCTTGAGATTCAGCCTCCCTTTTGAAGAAGACCTGTGTGAGATAGTTCAAGGTTAAGGTAGGACTATATCATATTTCTGCATTAATATTACATTATGCTGCATTACTTATTCACATTTGTTGACTTCAGAGCTCCTAATCATGCCGTTATATCAGCGGACTTGTAACGTGAGTTGCCAGTATGTGCAGCTCTTGCTGCTCTTTGATTTTTACTTCTAATTTACTTAACTTTAATTATGAAGTCTTTAGGTTATTAAGACATTTTTTCAACCATGCTGACTTCACAGCATTCCTTAGTCCTACAGAAGCCTGTTGCAAATGATAAATTACAAGTTCGACCTCTTCATGCAAATTGTCAGGTATGATTTTATAATTTTGATAAATATGGCTCTGCTCTGCTAACGTCGCCACGGCTGCAGCGATTAATGGATTTTCTGTGCATTAGTGCTGTTGTTATTCCTACCTGGAAGCGGTGGAAGTCCACAGGCTTGAAGTCATTAGGGGAGCATCCACACCAATCGACGATGTGCTTGTACTGGCACTTACAGCCCAGTTTACGGTTCCAGTTGGTTATGCGCAGGTTGTTATCCACCATGCTCTCACAGTGGGCACTGTTTTCCAGCACCGTGTGGAAGAAGGACTATTGACAAACAGAAAGTGAAATGAGATACAGATCAGGGGGGAATTGACAGGCTAAATTAGAAAATGGCATGCATTTTTTTTCAACAACATTCATTTCTTAGAGAGGAAATAGAATAGCAGCATAGAATGGAGATTCACAGTAGCTCATGATAAAAAAGCAATTTCCTCACAGAGATCATTAAATCCTCATCTGAAGGTCGTCTACGGCTGGAAAGTCAGCCTTTACACCTCGTCTCTACAGCCACGACACGAGAACGGTCGAATCTTTCTCTATAGGCGATGCCGTAAAGTACGAAGCAGCACTCACAGGCCGGTCAAAGGCTAAGAGACACTTAGACATGTGTGTGTGTGTGTGTTACCTCAGCTGGCAGCAGAGTGTAGGCGTAGAAGCGCTTCATGTTGGTGACCAAGTCGTCCTTGGAGTTGATGACGTATTCGATGAAGACGCGGTTGAGAAGGAACCAGTCGGATCCGCCGTCCACCGAAATGCCTTCTGGGATCTTCCGATCACCCAGACGCCACATGTGGGTGTCGCACTCGTAGAAGAGACGATCCAGACCCTGCTTACGGATGAACCTGAGGGACCAACGCAGAACGACGCTGCATCGTGAATAAAATCCAACAAACCATCGAACAAATAAAATAAAATCCAGTTTGATTTATGAAGGACATGAATTAACAGCAGATTTGATGCTTTCTCTTTATTCTCTTTTTCAACAGAAGACTTGAAGGTCACTGAACGCATCAACTGCTGGACATGTTTGATGAAATCTTGCGGAATATCTGGATGTAAAATACAAATAAAGAGATTATAGATAAATTATTTTAACATTCAGAATTCTGAGTTGACTTTTGATCAGTGTTGTAATATTTTTATACACAAACACGCCTTTCCTTTGTGTTATAAACGTCCTTCGACATAAATGACTCTGCAGATGTGTCGTTGGCACTTGTCACAACTCGCCTTTGTCAGCAACAATACGAGTGACACCCTGCACGCATGATGGATGGTGTTACTCCAGTGAATGTCACAGAGGGAGTCAAACCCCGGTCAAATGGGTCGGATGCTTCACTCCGCTAAAGACTATTGACTTTACGGCTCTGGGTCACATGAATCATGCATCAACATACACAGACAATACCTCCAGCATTTCGGTTCGGTTGTGCTCCCGGTGCTGCGAGAGGTTATTGAGATATTTATTGTTGAAAGGAACGGCTGCACTCTCATCAAACCGGTCCGAATAAAATGAGCTGACTGCAAATGCATAAAAGCTACGCCTGAGTCACGCTGACTCGTCCACGCCTGCGGAGACTCCCTCTTTTTTCATGTGTTTTGGGGATATTTTTTGCCCACAGTTGATGACTGGTTTGCCGCCGGGGTGTGACAGAGCAGAAAGTAAAAGCAGGCAGAGTGACAGCAGTGGAAAAAAAAAAAAAAAAGCTTTCTGGCATCAACCTTCCAAATTCACCTCACCAAGAAGGTTAATTAATGAAGCCACAGATGGGAGCTAATTGTATTATGATTCTGTGACCAGGCCGTGCAATGCCCTCTGTGTGTGTGTGTGTGTTTGTGTGTGTGTGTGTGTGTGTGTGTGTGTGTGTGTGTGTGTGTGAGAGAGACAGAATGAACAGAGAAAAACAGAGGAGAATAAAATGAAGCTTCAAACATTGGCGTCTCACCTGGCGTTGTCCCGCCCGTGGGACTTGATGAAGTTCATGTGTCTGTATTTGGACAGGAAGGCCACCAGCTGGTCATTTGTTCTAAAGTGGAGGAAAAAGATCAACTTTAAACTGGAAAACATACGGTGACCACTGGCGAGAGGTACAATACATACACCACCATTAAAATGTAGGTTCCAATCATGTGCCCCTAATTGATCAGTATCTCTTGTTAAATATTAAATAGACAAAAAACAAACATCATAAGCTGTAGACATTATAAAGACCCCGATATTCTTTATCACATTTATTTCTCATGTCAGATTTCTGTTTTAGTGTTTTTACAACATGCTTGCTTTGCTGCTGCAGGAATCTGGACTTACTTTAACTGTTTTTAAAAACTAACAAAGTATTTCAATGTGAAAATTTACCGATGTCATTTAAATTCATAAAATCAATCTGCTTGGAGTATACATTTTTTTCTGGCGTGATTTTTCCAGTTTTAGTTAGAGAAAAATCTATTACACAAACGTCCGCTTTAACTCTAAAATAAATGTATTTTTGGATTTTTTCAAAGATTGGCTCCCAGTAACAAGTCAAATACTTTAATGTAAAGAGCACACTAGACCAAAACTGGCTCTTAACTACATATGATGTCACACATGTCACATGCGGTCACATGAGCGTGGATTGATCTTTAACACAGAGAGGCTTTAACAGCAGGTTTAAGTCAAGTGCTTAAAGACCTCGATGTCATTCCCTCGGTTCCTTTGAGCCCTTCCAACTATTTAAGATCACAAAAGATTGTGCGATCCATGGTTTTGATGAATGACTTCACGCTGCTCTAACATTGTAGAGTAGTCTGCTTCCTGGTATGAAGGCCAGACGGGCTAAAAGCTTTGCTCTGCGGGGCGATGCCCCTGTCAACGGCTCCAACATTTCAACTGTGGTGGAGTTTTTCATGACGACTTGGCTTGACTTTTGAAAAGAGCAATGAGGCCCCGCTAAAAAGCTCGAGGATCGGCGAGGGGAGGAACAAGCGCATATTAATGTCATTTTCTCTTGGAGGAGCAATTTCGCAGCCTGGGGGGCTTATCTTAGGAAGTCCTGGCCATAAAGCCTAACTGATGATGATGTGCCGTACGGCCACATGCACTCTTCTCACACTGAGATAAGTTAAGACGCACATCGAAAATACAATGTACATGTGCAAAGACATGTAAATGCTCAGGCACGCAGACACGCTCACACACACACACACACACGCACGCACGCACGCACGCACACACACACACACACAGAACCATGGGAATTTATGTCAGGCTCTAGATTTGCCACCTGAGTGGTCACTCAGTCCACTGGGTCTAGTTTGCTTACTGTCAGCCCTGTGGCTTCTCTGTCTCACAGTGGTGTCTACACAGACACTACAGTAACACACACACACACACACACACGCACACGCACACACACTGCTGTGAGGTTCTACCCCACCTGTTCACCTTTTCAATTTACGAGCCAATTAAACTTCATCATTATGCCACGGTTTCACTTCCACGGTCTTGCTGTTAAATTAATAATGTGTCTTTTTATAACAAGGACCTAAAATATGTCATTCCTGAGGGGGAACAGCTGACTTCCAGTGGGCGACAGGTTATGAACTCAAACTTTAACAGCCTCCAACAGATGAGAGACTGATCATACCGATCATACATTCATCATTCCTGTGTGTGTGTGTGTGTGTGTGTGTGCGATTTTACTTTACATTACATTTTGAAACAAGCGGCGTTTCCTCTAATGGATATAAAGGGTTTTTTCACCTGACAGAACGACACCCCGTCTCTTACGGAGCAGCTCTCAAATCTGAGATGCAACACATTCCTGATGGAAATCACAAAGTGCAAGTGATTACGAAAAATAACAAAATGCCTGCAGCTAGTCATCATCTCTCTGTGACGAAGGCTTCTTAAAAGCTCCCGTAAAGTCCCTTAAAAAGGGCTTTTAAAGAGAAAAAGAGGTGATAGCATGGAGAGTGTGTGAAAAAAAAAACTGGGAAAAAGGGTTATAGCAGATGTGTAACTCATCCTCACACACACACGCACACACACGCACACACACACACACACACACACACACACACACACACACACACACACACACACACACAGGACAAACAGCCTCTCTGCTGGTGTGCGGGGGTCTGGGTTTGCCTTTGAGAGCCATCCATGCGGCAGGACAGACATTATCAGGGAATTAGAGGGGAAATAATGCTTGTGTCCAGTCCCACTGATAACAGCAGTGGTCGGGGGCAGCGTAGGGCGGGCGAGTTTCCGCCCCCTCCTGTAGCCACACAGTATGGTTACTACAAACCATTTGGAAAATCTTTGCTTCAACACACGAAGCACACGTGGGGAGATGGGTATGAATGTTTACAGCTTCAGATGATCAGATTGAAGTGAAAAAATAGTTCTTCTTCCTGAAGGGGTGGAGCCTCCTGATGACCTCAGAGGATGAAGATCAACTTCAATTGGTCTTCCAATCCGACCGGCCAAACATCAAGAACCATTGAGATAGATTAACCATCAAAGAATTTCACACTGCTGATTTTGGACAATAACAGAGACGAAAGGGGGGCGGGGGTTCTGATGAAACAAACCCCTGGCTTGATACACAGTTGTATTTGCAATCTGGCAAAAGCTGAGAATTTGCTTATCGTGACATCTTTTTCAGCTCGGCGTTACAGTGGCTCCATATTGATAATAGAATGCTGATTTTTATATCTGAGGTAGTCAATTTCTGTCTGCCCATTTTCACCAAAAACAATCTGAACAACCGTCAGCAACAAAACAGCTGAAGGGGTTTACGTTTCTTGCTTGAGGACACTTGAATATCGCCGGTTCTCCCTCCTCACACACGCTTGAACCCAGAGATGACACTTAAAAAAGACCGCATTTGCAGTTCAGCTCAATAAAATGCAACGCACAGATTGGTCATATCCAAGCTCTGGCTACAAAAGCCTTCCCTAAGCAAAGATACAAGAGTGCAATTTCCATATTTCCATATTGTATGGATCGAAAACATGCACCCCCACCACCACCCGCTGTTCCCCTACACATAAGTGCTTATTCTCACTCTTGTGCCTCTTCCTGTCATTTCTTTTGGTCAGCTCTCTCTTTCACACCATCAATCGTTTCATTTCTCAACAGATGGAGCTTAAAACCTCCCCAGTCAGCCCTTTTCTCAACAGCATCGCCCTCATGCAAATGAGGAGGTGGAAGATGGCAGGAAAATAGCGTCTCGTGTGCGCCGTCACGAGAACATTAAATGATGCGCCTACAGACACATTGTGACGGGATGACATGAACACAGAAGCACTGCTGTTACACACGCACTCACACACACACACACACACACACACACACACACACACACACACACACACGCACACACACACACACACGCACACACACACACACATGCAGCCAGTCAGCGGAGTTTATCGATATAGTAAAAAAAAAACCAACAACTAAAAGGAATCCATCTGTGAGGGAAATCAACACTTGCCCCTCCATCTTGGCTCCAGCTGTGGAGACTTTAGATCCAGCTTCCTGTTACCCAGTGGCCATTACAGCTTGTCTAAATTCATCGGGTGGACATCTGGCTGTACAGAAGAGATAACTCTCTCCTTAACAGGAGGTTTTTAATTGGCTGCTGTTGAGCTACATCAAAAACCCAGCAGACCCTTAACTCCCAGAAGGACCATATAACCTGACATAAAAAAGTAGAAGTTGGGAAACGTCTCCACCGGTAGTCTTTTTGCATGACTTCCTGTCCAGTTTATGTCGACTTTGTAGGTTTAATTACTTTCGTAGCTTTTCTTAAACGGATTTTTCCAGCGAAGACTTTTGGACCGGGCTGTACACAACGGGCTCAGAGAGTCAATGGATATTGACCCAGGGCAATTAAATTGTAATCGGTTCCCTGTGTAACCCCTTCAATGCATACGGGCAAGGAAGAGTAAGCGTCAAGGAATACCTTTGAGAAAAGAAGAGGTTCTACTTCTGCATTGATTTATTTGGCTTGGAACGACTCTTAATTTAAAGCTCACGGTTAACCACAGCAGTGCAGACCGGTTCGTATTGAATTTCGTCTCTATTGGCTGAAACCCATCTGCTACTGTTTGTGCCCCGGTGACTGCCTTTGTCACTTCTATTAGATGCTTGCCCCTACACCTCACTTCATTTCCTTAAAGGATAAATCATTATCAGTCTGCTCGCGCCTCAGATGCCAAATGCTATCCTCTACTCCACTTCTCTGACTGTAACATCCATCAGTGCTACCTGATTGGGTAATCCGCCGCGCTGAGGTTGATGAAGAAATCCCAGTTCCAGTCCCTCATGGCCAGCAGGTCGGCCATGCTGTGAAGATACATGGTCAGCAGGCTGGCCCCGCCCCAGATGGTGGCCATGCGCCACGGCGTCACCCTCACATTGGGATACTGCGCCGCCAAGGCTTTGGCCTGCCTATGTAAGTAGTTAGAGCGCTGGAGGAAGATCACACATTGATTCATGTCAGTTACCAGGAGACCAACCATATTTCCATTGGAAAATACCAATGAGAAGAGACTCATGAAACTTATTTTTGAATTAAAGGTGCATGACGTTTGTTGGCTCACCTGATCAACATGTATGTAGTAGTAGTGGGAGGTGTGGTAGATCGCTTTGAAAAGGCGCTGAAACTGTCGAGAAGCTCTGCCATGGATCACCAGGACAAAAGCTATTCTGACTGGTTTGGATGACACACTCTCCAAGGAGTCCTCATCCCACTGGACGTTAGAGTTGGCTTTCCCTGTGTGGAAAGTACCCATTTAGAAATCATACAATTGGGTAGAGACCTCGTATTAACTCCAATTAAAAGCCACAGTATTGTACAGTAAGTTCTTAATCAGAAGTTATTTTCTTGTTTAATTAGCAAATCAAATCTTTTCTGCTGCATAATTAGGCCTGTTAGTCACTATGTGCTGGGGACACCACACATGAATTTACATGATTAACTGTGATTCTTTCATTAAACAATGATCAGTTGCTAGGCAGCACAGGAAACAGCAGTGGGAGCGGCGTGATTAGCATGTTCATAATCGTTAACTAATGTCAAGAAACATTTTGCATCCTATGTGTATCTAATATCTGAAGAGTGTTAGTTCAGATTTTTGGACTGTTTCATATTCAGAGGGAAGGAATAATTTGACATAGATATAACACATTTTTTAACTATCGTTCGTTTGGAAAATATCATGAGATAATTTTTGATGTGATTTGGCAGAATGTAAATGAAAGTTGACTGTTGTGACAGGAAACCTATGGCAGCTTTGGGGCTTTCTGGGTAGCGGTGTAATCAGTCCTCTCTACAAACGACTTGGTCTGCCAACACGATCGCATGAAACTCTAACGATCTCCAGGAAGCTACCCGTGAGCACACAGAGCATCTTTGTGTGGTTTCCTACCACCTTGGCTCAACCCAAACAAACAATGTAAAAAGCTCGTCTAATCATCGAGTTTCTTGAAGTTATTCCAGACACTGTTTGTTTTTATATCTTCATTTTTAGGACAGCACATGTGCACACGCAGCTTACTTGACATGTTTGTTCACACAGTGTCCCATAAGGGGATTAATGACAATTCCCAAGAGTCGGTTTGTGCCAGACAAGTAGAGGAAGCTGAAGGAATCCTTTGAAGGGGGCTGATTTGTTCCCCTGAGGCAACTTTTTCTCAACCCCCCCCCCCCACCCCCCCAGCTCCCCTCTCTGTCTGACCTTAAGGTCCTGTAATTACTCATAATTTTAGGGCAAGCGTCTGAAATGTTTCATCATTATTAGTTGACGGGGCAAGCAAAGAAGTCCCGGTCCCACCCGTTCAACTAATCTCGTTCAAATTTAATGGCAGGTGTCCAACAACACAGCTTCGTTTAAACTCTGACCACAATTTTGGGGTTAATGACACGCTCCCTTGGCTTCAATTGGCCCCAGTTGGCTGTGGGCCCCCGTCACGTCACTCACTCAGACTTATTTCTCACTTCTTTGCATCTGTGTGTGTGTGTGTGTGTGTGTGTGTGTGTGTGTGTGTGTGTGTGTGTGTGTGTGTGTGTGTGTGTGTGTGTGTGTGTGTGTGTTTGAGACAGCTCAGGGGGAAATCTCCTGTGGGCCACATCAGATTGAGCAGTAATTGGTGACCAGCTAAGAAGGTTCACTGGCTTGCTTTGCACAAGGATAATTGGCCAGTGGCATCACAAAGCACTTGGAGAGTGTGTGCTATGCTAGCTAGCTGAACTAATGAGCTCCGCTGTGAGAGTCAGAGAATTTAAAACATATTCTCGGATTTGTAAAACATGTGAGGGAGAACTTCACGTGTATTTGTGTTTGGAGGCCTATTCCCAAAAAGATCTTTAAAAAATTAGAAGCGCTACTCTTGAACTCATCACTCTTCATCATATTTCTCATCATCATCGATCTTTTAAACTGCCTCTCCGTCATCTGCAAGTGCCAAACTCTCTTCCGTCCTTTGTCGTCATCTCGTGTAACGTATGAGAGGTAAGAAG
This sequence comes from Antennarius maculatus, assembly GCA_013358685.1. Classification (NCBI taxonomy): domain Eukaryota; kingdom Metazoa; phylum Chordata; class Actinopteri; order Lophiiformes; family Antennariidae; genus Antennarius; species Antennarius maculatus. The sequence continues at coordinate 16,793,681 of CM023612.1, read as the reverse complement.
ATGAACGGAGCTACATCCACGAGGGCTTGTACCAGAATGCATTTCAAATGACTCGGGGATGGAGTCTGCAACTGGAAAACATCCACAAAGTCACATTCACAGGCAAATAAATAACACCCGTAGGTTTGATTTATACCAGTATAGAAATAAAGAATCAAATTCCTTTTCTGAACAGCTGCGACAACTCAATTTGGTCACTTAGGGTCTAAAAATAAAAAAGATTTGAAGCTCATTGATTGCACTTTGTTTGACACTGCATTCACACAGTAATTTGATAAACTGATACTAGAAACATTGATTCTAGCAGCTTTAAGCATGATTTACACACAAACCCTCTTCAGTACAAGGTCTTCATGTCAGAGCTACACGGGTACAAGGTCAGCCGGCAGTGAAGCTGCTCAGTCGTGTCAACGCCTGCAAAGTTTGCATAGAGATGGAACATGTTGCTCCCGTGTTCAATGATGCAAATACTATAGGTAAGACAATCACTGAGCTACCCGAGGGCTCAAGGACACAGTAGAGATCAAATCAAATTGGACAATTTTCCACTAACAAGGTTAGTCCTGGAGTTTGGAGGGAAACAGCGAAAGGCAGTGTCAACACATTGGCAGGCAGCAGGCAGACGGAGCAAGAGAAAAAAGTGATTTAATTTAGCTGTCGTGTTGTTACAGATCAGCCACCAGGGGAAAACCCTTTTCAATTTTTTTGTCTCCTTTGATCAAACTGTCAGGATGAGCGGGACGGCCAGTTGCTCCTTTAGATGATGGGAGCTTAGGTACAGAAAAAACAACACTTATGCTGTTGAGAAGGGGAATGCACAAGACGCACGGCCACATTGGCTCTGAGAACATCTGACTATCACAGCTTCTCCTCCTCCCTGACTGTCCACACTGCCCTCATTCCACGCCAATGAAACACATAGCGGCCCGATGTGCCTCGCTCACCGATAGCAGAGACAACCAGACCACAGATGTCTACAGACAAGACATGACTGAGAGGAAAGACCAACGTTTGTTTGTTAGCATCATTATTAAGGGAGAGAGAGAACCCATGTCCTACGGCCCCGACGAGACAAAAGAACGTTGGCAACTGATTTGGAGAATGTACAAAACAGCATCTCAATTTTCTCCACAAATTACACACGAGCAAAATTAGTCATGTCGCCTTTGAGAAGAATTTCAATTACCAGTGCAGGAAATCACTAAAGCTTGGCTGGTCGGACTCTTTGCGCATAACTTTGCAGATATTACTTTTCTGTTTCACTGGAAACAAACATGTTTGTTTTTTGTTTTTTTTCAGAATGAGTGGCTGGAAAATAACATGAAAAATTGAAAGGTCACACTATAGGAAGACAGGCATTGACAAGCTGTTCACATCATCAAGGATGTTTCTCTTTGATTCTCTTACTGCAAGTCTGCAAGAATATTCAGTTCGACTTAAAATCCTAATTAGCAAACAGATGTCCTAAGTTTTAATCTTTTTTTGAAGTGAGCAGCGCGGTAACGGCGGCTCCATGGTTGTCTGTTTACTCTGCATTCACATGAATGATGAATTTGGGAGATTTTCTGTTCTTCATTTATCTTAGAGGTCTGGGAATGCATTCAGTCTGTATTTAGCTTTAGCATTAACACAGCCTCTAATGCTGTGTCCTTCATCAACTGAGCAATATCATTTTGTTTGTTTTGCACACAAAATTTTCTGATATTTAGATAAACTAAAGATTAATTAGTAAATACAGTGAAGTACAGATCTTTGGCCAGCAGTTACGCACAGATCATAGTTTATTCCTGGATAATCAAAGGATTAGGTGCACAAGTTTATAAATATTAGCAATCTATTTAATAGTAAATAGGCTTCAGGTGCTTGAAATAATAACATACAGGTTCATGGAGTGAAGTACTCGTGTGGGTGTGAATCACTAAAATTTAAAATATATTAAAATTACAATTACAGTTTATTCAATATGATTTATTTTATATTATAATTTTTATTATTATTATAATTATATATATATAATTCATTATATACATATATATAATTCATTATATATATTTATATTTATATATACAGAAATAATTGTGGGTGTGTGGAGGATTTAGGGCTCATCAAGGCTCAAATGTGTCGGATTCTGTACTTCTGTACTGTACTTTGAAAATTGTATGCAGAAAGTTTCATGAACAAAATATTATTTTGGAAAAACTGATTTCTGCATCCTGCTCCTCACTTGGTTTGTGTCGGGGAAAAAAAAAAAGAAAGATCTCAGAAGAATCTAGGATCCTAAACAACATTGAGCTTTTTCATGTCTTAATTTTAACTTTGCATCAAAGATTTCTGCATTTGTGTTTTCTTGCCTGCGGGAAAAAGTTGATGTTTCTGTGAACCAGTTACACTTTCGATAAATAGTAACTTGGGGTGGTTTTTTTTTTTCTAATCGTTGTTGCTCATGAATTAATGGAAATAAAATGTCATGGGAAAATATTAAAGATTTCCATTTTCAGAGACTTAAAAAAGTCAGTAGTTGAAATGTACAGTTTAAATATAAATAAATATAAATGTATTTATTTTCTAGCAAATGAGGAAGATCATGTGCTAGAAGTTCGACGACAACAGCCCCGTGTAGCGCTCCAGAATCGAATCTACCAATCACAACCAGGAGGCGTGTCTGACAGAATGTCTGTCACTTTTGTGTTCACTGTGGGCAGCCTCCTCTTCCTCTCACTTGATCAAGTACAGCATCCTCCTCTGTGGGGCAAGGGCTTTGGAGGGTGGGGGGTGGGGGGAGGGGCTGAAGCTAAATCTTCTCTCATCTGATTCTTACCGTCTGCAGCTTTAATGCATCATTTCACATAACACACTATTTGGATCATAAAAACCAGACGTCCTGAGGAACAGAAGCTTGATAGACGGACGCATCCAGCCAGGAAAATTTTATGCGGAATACAAAGTACCTGTGATAACTTCACTGACATAACCACTTGGCTGAACTAAAATCAATCAAGTCAATTGCAGTGATTAATTACTCACCCTCCAGGGGGCAGTAGCGAGTGACCTTCTCAGGCATTAAGTGCCCTTCCTTGTGTCTGCAGTACACCTCGGCAATCTGCTGCCGACACTCCTTGCTCTTGGCTCTGGATAGGGCTGAAATGGCTTCCTTTCCGCTGATCTCACATTTGGGGGGTTGGTCATAGGTCACCTCCGGCGGCGCCGCAGTCGGCTGCCTCCTCCGGGGGTGCTGATGTCTGTGCTGTGTCTGGGACTGCTGGGCCCGTGAGGCATGTTGTTGCTGCGATGCTCCTGTGACGCCGTGACCGCCCGGGTGGGAGGAGTTGCCGCCGACCGTTAGCAGCTGGTGGCCGACGGGCAGAACTTCGTTGGAGTTGCGGCCCACACCCAGGGAGTTGTCCCGCCATGTCTGTTGCTGGGAGTAGGTCTTCTCCAGCGGATGGTCCCGCTGCTTCTTGCTGCTGCTGGCCCTCGCGGATGGCCGGTGTGGCTGCGAACGGGCGCCAAAGTTACTATTGTCTATGTCTAAGTCTTTGGGCACAGAGTTCTCATTGTTGCTGTCCACTCGACTTTTCTCTTTTGGCCGGTGTGAGTAATATCCATCCTGGAAGGAAGAGAGAGGCAACAGGGGGGAAGAAGACAAGGGATTGGTTGAGGAGCGAAGAGGAAGAGAGGGGACAAATAAGGAAAAACAAGATCAGGGTTGAGTGAGCATGGTGCATATCAAAAGTCAGAGTAAAAATCGACATGGCACAGGAGTGGGCAGCACTGCACTGAACTGCGAGGCATCAAATGTAGTAGCAAGGTAATGAGTGCAGGGTGCAACCTAACAGGGGAGGTGCAGAGCCGAGGGCTCGGCTGCGTCGCGCCATCATCAGATTAGCCCCGGTTTCAATTAAGTTTACCCTCAAATGGACCCAGCACTCCATAAACAGATTACCAAGAACGGATAAAGGGTTGAGAATCTGTGAGATTGTGTGGGCGTCTGAGAGCGCATGCATGTGTATAATTCCCTTTTCAGTCAAGCCACGTGAAAATGCGATAAAATTGCAGCGGTGTGGCATGTGAGCGGAAGGCTGCGCTCGCCGACGCTGTTCGTCTGCATATGTGAGATAGTGTGTGTGTGTGTGTGTGTGTGTGTGTGTGTGTATGTCTGAATATACAATTACCTTTCCACCAGAATGGGCTGAGAGTGAACGAGGGGCACAGAGGGAGAGGGGTAAGAGGAAAAACGGTAATGACTGAAAGTGGGTAGTGCAAGGCGAAGAGGCGCTGACACGAGTTCTGCTAGCGTACCGAGAAGCGCCGGCCCGTTCAAGAGAAATGTGCTGCCATGCATCAAACAGGAAGCGAAGAAAGCTGACTTGCTGCCACATCGCTGTTGCACACCTTGCCAGACACACCAGACAGGAGGCGGAGGACAAAGAGTGAGAGGGAACAGAATGACAAAAAGAAAAGGAACAGTAGAGCTCATAACAGTGAGCATCCTTGCTGTGCTTCTCCATTTACAAGAAAGAAAAGAGGGGAGAAAAAAACGGAGGGGGGTAAAGCTCAGAGCAATATGAGGTATGTAAGACAAAATGGAAGCAGGAGAGGTGAGACACACGAGGGATCCAAAGCGAGATGCCATTATTGGCCGGGGGAAATATCTTTGCGGCCCTAAAGCGAGGCAAACTATCAGCCTCCCCTTTCTGCAAACACCTTGTTCTTGCTGGGTTACAAAAGGTGGCGGGATGACACGTGGTCAGACCCCAGGAGGCAGGAGGGGCGATGATCTCATAGAAGGGAAACAAGAAATAAACCAGATAGCAAAACAGGAGGAAGTCTGAGACTCAACAGCGCTGGATATCTTCAAGCTCCCGCTTCTCCTCATCGTCATCCTTCCCTTCACACTTCTCTTCACACATTCCCATTCCACCCATCTGCTCCGCTCCTTTCACCTCTCATCCTCTTTGCTCTCGCTCCCCTTCTCCCCATCACGTGTTACACCTCCCTTCATTCCGAGCTTCATGTCTGCTCCTGTCTGTCATAATCTCTCCCCTTTTCTTGTCTTTTCTGTACTTTTCTTCACCTTGCCGGTTTAAACAAACCATGTCGTCTGAATGGCAGAACCTGCTAATCCTGCATGTAACAGAGGCTAAGGCCGGTGATCACCTAGAAAGAAATCCCTACTCTCCAGGATTCAAAGGGAATGCTTTAAGGGAGCTAATCCATGCAGTGCAAGTCACTGGATGTTTGCTGAGGTAAAGCCAGCCTGTGTGCATTCACAATTAGACGTGCCGGCTCTTGTGGATTTTGTTTTCCAAAAACACGTTCGCTTTTGTGTGTTTGTGTTCAAGGAAGAAATGGACCCGGAAAATAACAACGTGTTTGCCACGAAGAGGTGAAACGCTTGCACTATAGCGTACATGAGAAGATGAGGAATCAAGTTAAACTGGGAAATACCAGAATCAGCTTTACAGCATATTAACCACAGGCAGGAGAGCGGTATTAATTTAATACAACTCTAAGAATACAAGTAATCACATTTCCAGAACTGTCAAAGCAATATTAGATTTATATCACACAGCAAAGGCCATGCAACTAATAATGAAGGGATTGTTAAATATCTATGATAAGGAGACAACATACATCAGAGTCTGTCTGGTTCGGCTCAGCAGGCGAGGCTGATTGATTGATCGCACAGAATGTTCACTAGTGGCAATTAATCTGAGCAGCAGATTGAAATGTGGACAGAAAAGGAAACCTTTAATGCGAGTTTTGAAGGAGAGGAAAAGTGAAAAAACAATAACCCAAGTGATCTGAAACCATAAGATATTCAAATCATCTTTAAAGACACATAAATCATGAATTTGGCATTAAATAACTCTTCAAAAATGACTCTATTAGTAGAATCATTCCAAAGTCATTACATCACACTGCTGATTAATTGACTCATAATTTTAGTAGGAAATTTTCAATCTACTTATGTGAATGCATTCCAGCTGTCAAGAAGCGAAATGTTCCAGGAAGATGTTGATGCGTAGCTAACGAAGCTACACAGGTATGAGTTAGATGAGGTCAGCCCCGCGTGGCCCTGACAAGGAAACGAACAGCACTGACAAGAATCCTCTGGATAAGGAATATTTCTTTCTTCTTCCCTCTCCTGTGAGCGCTCCAGTAGCTGGTACTGCTCTTTAATCACAGGGCAGGTGGGGGAACACATTAATAGCGGTGGCGGCCACTGGAGATAGGAGCGACGCTGGCCTACAGACGGATCTGGGAGCTGGGGATAACTATCGATTGTTTCGGGGGAAATGTTTTCTGCTCCCTGGGAGGAGGCCCAGCCAGGATTGCCTGGCGTCAGTTTGGACTAGTTGCACACACTCGCACACATACAAATGGCCGTCTGAGATCCCCTTAAAAAAGCGGGGAAAAAAAGCACAGGGGGTAAATGTTAATAACATCCATCACCGATAGGTACATTTAGAGAAAGGCCTGCGGTGTTGGGAGTTTCAGCATTGTCCTCAGGGAATGTTTTAGCCCGTTTCTCAACATGGAGTAGGCTCTTTCCACTTTCCCCACTTCCTTGGCTGCAAGGGGAAATATTTTTCTCTCTTTTGTCCCTCCAAAAGTCCTAGTGGAGAAAAAAAAACAGCCCACCCCACCGTTCTCGTCCTCTGCACCTGTCCAGCTCCTCCACCTCCACCCCTGGCCCATGCATCATCCCTCGCTCTCGGAAAGAAAAGTGGTTCATCTGCTCCATCCTCTCTCCGCCTCTCTTATGCCATCATCATTTTGACTGCAGCAGTCCCGTGGTAGATGTGAGGGAGAACAAGGTGGCAGAACATATCTGTTTCACCCCAACCCACCCTGCCCTGCTCCCTTTAAAAGACATCATTCCTGCGGGGCTGAGCTGAGATAAGCTACTGCGTGTGCCAGCAGTGCTTAGTCTGTCACGCCATGCAGACTTACAGACCACCATAAATATATAAATGTGTCATTAAATTGCAGCGCTGCCTCTGCGTTAGCTGTGGAGTCGCCTCGGTTGCTCCTGATCCGATCCGCTGCCATGTGGCTAACGAGCTCAGATTAATTACCTGGACCGAATGCCTTCCATAGTCTGAGCGAGATGCGGCATCTGGCATGACAGGAGAGACTGATACACTGACGGGCTTAACTTCACAGCTGTTCCAACACGACAGGACACCTCAAGGAGAAATGAGCCGGGTCACGTCCAGGACGACCAGAATGCTATGTGACATCTCATAAGAATGACTTAACATTACAGCTGCCAAGTTTGGGGAAGTTTTGACTGAAGCTGCTCTATCAAGTTGAACCTACAAAGGTGTGTAGGGTACTGTTACCCGAGCATCACCACGAACAAAGAGCAATCAAGTTGGACACAGGCCCAATTTCAGATAAATAGAAAAAAGATGCCTGATAATTCTTGTTTCTTTAAGTTCTGAATACTTCTGCTACTTTCCTCTGCTTCTTCCATTATTCAAAACTTTCAATCCTTTTCTCTACTAACAGCTAAAGCTAGAGGAATGATGGTCAGATGTAATGTGTGTGTGTGTGTGTGTGTGTGTGTGTGTGTGTGTGTGTGTGTGTGTGTGTGTGTGTGTGTGTGTGTGTGTGTGTCTGTGTCTGTGTGTGTGCGTGGCACAATTAGTGGCCACTCTGGATGAATATGCACAGAAGCCTCTTGTTGCATACCCTGCAACAAACCCTGAGGCAGTGAAAGGGAGGGAGGCAGGGAGAGAGAGAGAGAGAGAGAGAGAGAGAGAGAGAGAGAGAGAGAGAGAGAGAGAGAGAAAGAGAGAGAGAGAGAGAGAGAGAGAGAGAGAGAGAGAGAGAGAGAGAGGGAGAGAGAGAGAAAGAGTGTGTGTGTGTGTGTGTGTCTAAATGTGCTTCAAATAAGAGGACAAGAGAGTGAACCTGTGAAACCTACTTAACAGCTTTAAGTTTTGCAAATGGAATGAGGAGTTGGGTTGCATTCCAAACCAAATCCAAGAATCATTTTGTCATTCATTTTCTGAGCCACTTCTTCCTCATGCTGCTGAAGCCTATCCCAACTTACAGGCGAGAGGCAGGGTGACGTACCGGACACGTTGCAGCACGTCACTGATCGACTTGAAAGACGAACAAGCACTCACGCACGCACTCACTTATGGACAATTTGGAAATGACCAATTCATGGAGGTTAGAGGAAGCCAGAGAACTTGGCAGACACTTGGAGAACATGCAAACTCCCAAGAATCATTTTAAACAGACAAAAAAGTGTAATCAGTCCAAACTGAAAACAATAAGTTGAAATCAATTAAAGGTCTTCCAGAGATCACTCTCTAGGGGTTAGGATGTGTTCACTAGTAGCAGAGATCAGATGTGAACTAACAACCTGCTGTTGGGCTTCCCCTTCTTTCAGATGGATATCTTGTTTTCGCAACTGTATGACTTCCCCAGCTATATTTGAACCCAGGAGTTTCAGCTACACAAGGAGTTAAAAAATAACCTTCAACACACAGACACGACGTTTCCCCTTCCCTAAAAAAATGACCCTTAAATACAGAAACATTTATAAAAAACTCCACAGAAAGTAACATATAAAATACATGCACTCAGTTATTAAATATTGGTGTTAGTCCTCAACATATGAACACAATTGGTTCCAACTGGTTGTTCATTAGGTGAATTGTTTGTAAGTCGTTATTCATGAAATTTCAATCTATAATCGCCATTTCAGGTCATTTAAATGTCATTTCTACTCTAAATAACACGTACCAGAAACAATAACATGACATAAAAACAATCACAATGAAATAAAATACAGGTACAGGTCATTTTGAATTAAGTTGTTCTTGATTATATGTGGGTGTTTAAACAAAATACATGGACAAGTAAAAGTTATGTTTTTTTTCATTTCATTCGAATGTATGTCTGTCTGCCATAAGTATTTAACTTTTCCCAAACGTCATGAAAACTAAAGGTTTAATTAGATCTGTTGTAAGATGAAATTGAAAATGTAAAGTATTAGATGGTGATGCCATATGTGTGAATAGCTAATATAGTTTTGGTTAAGGAAAATACAAAAGATCAGATGGAGAACTCATTTTTCTCAGTGCAGCCGGGGAAATAACCTGCAGTTCTTTCAGTAACACCTGGCTGTATGTTCAACAGAGCCACTACGCTTAATTACATTCTTCCTGCACTGAAAAACAATCTTCTGTTCCTCTTCACCACAAACACTTCCTGTGGCACAAGCAAACCACAAGCGTTCTCTGCTCACATTCATGACCGTAAAAATTACTATGCACTTACAACTCAGGTGAGTAAAGGACAGGAAAGTAAATAAGTCACTTCATAATCATAATGTTCATAATTGCATCCAGGATCTGCTCACTGCTGTGGAAAAGAACCCAAGTAAAAGCTAGGGAGGTAAAATAAAGAAATACTGTAAATGGTTTAATATCAGAATCACTCTCCTCTGGAACCTTCTGCCTAAAGTGGATTAAAATATTGAGACGGGACCTGAAATAACCTCAAAGGTTTTATTATGAGTGTGTACAAACAACAAAGAAATGCATAGTGGGAACAATGTTAGAGCTCAAATCCCCTGAACATGTGGCGAAACAGAAGCCGGATTCTCAAGGTCTGGTTTCCCTTCTCCCCCGAAAAAAGTCTTTACTCAGCATCCCGGCAGCTTACGCTGATGGATTACTAAACACGTGCATATAAACACACGCACACACACACACACACACACACACACACACACACACACACACACACACACACACACACACACACACACACACACACACACACACACACACACACACACACACACACACACACACACATTTACTAGATTCCTTGTCCTTTCTAATATTTATACACACACACACTTCTGCAAACGCTTGCACACACTCTGCACTTTTAAGACCGGTTTGGTGGAAGTCATTCATTCCAGAGCCTTCATGTTTGTGTTTCGCCACTAAAAACATTATCAATAAATACGTCATGATCTCAATCACCAAGATTGAACTGACATACCCCACACTTCAAAATTTACAACATATCACCGACATTAGAGAGAGGAGACACAAGAAAGATGACATTAAAAACCACAATCTTCATGATTCATCCAGAAAATTGGGGAGGAATATGTGATTGACCATAAAAATAAGAATAACTTCATTCCTTTACCTACCACTAGTTGACAACATTGAGCTTGCTATTCAGTTTTCTCATTTTTCTTGTTCTGCATGACATCATCCTCACAAACCGTCACCTTTTAAAAGTCTAAAAAGGCGAGATGACTACCTCAATGCTTTCTACGGCTGCCTCTGACCGCCGTCGGACACAGATTTGACTTTAGAATAAAAGGATATCAATGAAGAAACCTCACTGATTACAGTCTGCAGGTTGAAACTTCCTTTCCAGAGAACAGTGAAATGATAGACTCCCAAATCGTCCTTTTTATTGTCAAAGAAACTTCCTGTCCTGTGTCCTCCTTTCCTCCCTCCCTACCGCTGAACCCCCAGAGTTTCCACATGACAACACCAATTTAAATCATATGGCTTACACACAGTATATTAGGCCTATATCTCCCAAGAGCTTGAAAGCCCTTTAAGAAGCCATGAGAAGATACTGGCGACCCCCCCTACTATGTTGCTTCCCCCCCCTCATCTGGCTGATACCGGCCCCTTATTTTCCTGTGTGAATAAACCCCAGAACTTTACATCTCCACCTTTGAATAGAGCCCATCAGGCAATTTCTGAGCCATATCTCACAAGGGCATGAAAAAGCCTTACCCCCACCCCCCCTCCACACACCTCCCTGTTCAGCCATGAAATGACACCCCTATTTAATCAATTGTGAATCATGAAATTTTGCACAAGAGACCTCTTTTCATTGCACTTGACAGTGATTGAACTGCACAGCCATGCAATTCCATTCACCACGGAGATGAGAAGAAAAGGGAGCGGGGGAGGAGCTGTGCACTGTGTGTGAGTGTGTGTGTTTGAGAGATGAAGGTGATTTCCCTGTGACATCATGGGCACCCGTTCAATGGCATCGCAACAGAGGGTCCCTTCTGTGCATCGAGGCCACGTGGTTGGACAGCATAGTGGGATCCTGCGGGGGCGCGGAGGAGGTGTGTGAACAGACCAACGGCGTTCACATATACATTTTATAGACGCCTTACACACAACGGGGGCCAAATAATGGCTGAGAAATAAAGGAAAGTAGTTCAGCGGAGCATATAGGAGAACACCCCCCAATCCCCCCACCTAAGAGCACCTTTTCTTTCTTCGACATGAATGGACCAGTGGGAACGACGTGTGAATGCGTGATGTAAGGTCTGTGCAGAGTGTGTCAAGGAACATAACTGAGATTCCAGGCATTTGTGTGACATAGCAGTGACATGGCATGACCCCAGCGTGACCCCCCCCCCCACACACACACACACACACCCCAAGCAAGAGGCCACACTGAGTCTACCCCTTTCTGTCGACTAAAAAGTGTGGATTTGTGCATTATTTGGGTTAATGCATACACATGCTCTATCACTGGTAGAAGGGCAATAAAAACATTCTGTGTGTGTGTGTGTGTGCGTGCGTGCGTGCGTGTGTGTGTGTGATTCAGTTGCGCTTTGTGCCTTTGTGCGGCGTGCTAATGACGTGTAAATATACCACAGTGGTTAGAACTTTGGTCTCACTTCCACACAAACAGAGCTGGCAGGACGAGCTTCCAGAAGCATGTTGTTGCGTAATAATATAATAATATGGAGAAGTGAAACAAAACCCCCTTTATTATCAACCTGACCGAAACGTGTTCTTTTACATAACTGGTTATTTTGGTATTTCCTATTCATTCTATTCCCGATATAGTTTTCCAGTCGAGGAGGTGAAAGATGATTAAACAAAGGGAAAGTCCACAGAGGTTAATCATGACATTAATAAACACAATAATTGTTATTTTAATTATAGACGTCTTTAAACACATTTAGCAGTGCTAGCGTCCAAGCTTTATGAATGGCAATTTCAGTCCTGTGTTGGTTCCACATCAGGCCATACATTCTTGATCCCCAGAGGATAGAACATGTTGATTTTAGGATGCTAAAAGCAGTGAAACGTGCATCTGCCTTACATTAGCATGTTAGCAGAAAGAACCAAGCACAAATGTGTGTTTGCAAAAATTAAAATCCATCATCCTTAAGTAGTGCTGAAGGGCAATATGCTTCACTCAAATGTGCCCCTGGGGCAAAGTCTTAAATATACAAACACACAATGTGTCTTTAAATTAGAAAGTGTTAGCATGCTATCACTTTCAGCCGGCACGGTGAACATGGCGAACATGACAGATGTTTTACATCAGTATTGCAGCGAAATACGATCAGATGCTTCAACATATCATCCTAACTGGTCACCTGTTCCAAAACCCATGGCTCAGCTTCCTACCAAACTTCACTATTGATTCTCTAGGAACAGAACAAGATCATGAAGGGTGAACGAGGACAAGATTATCCATTCCAAACCCTTCACAACCACCCACAAATCTTTTGTATTTATCAGGTTTAGATTTATAATTAAAGACTATAATAAGACTTGTGGTTTTAGCTTGAGCATGTCTACCATATGAAGACATTTATAGAGCATATGGCTTCAAACTTCGGTCTGATGAAGCACAGACAGCACAAACCTTCATCGAAGCTTGAACTCCACTTTTTAGCATGCAAAGTGAAACAACTACAGGCATTAAAAATGACCTTTATAAAAAGTGTGACTTGTCTATTTTTTCATTTACATTTGCAAAAATATTCCGATAGTGACCAGAATTTGTTTTTCAAATTACATTTTTCAAACGATGCAACCAAATGATTTAAAAGTCACATCATGTGGTCAGATTTGCATTTAAACAACAAAAGAAAGCAACTGATGTCTTTTCTCCAACAGCTGGGATGGACTAAACAGCATGAAACGCTAGCAGATACGCTTGTCCACCGCAAATGCAAAGCAGACAAACCTCTGCAATAATCCACAGTCTCAGAGGAATGTTAACGTCTTTCTGGAGTCACAAACGTCTGTGGAGGCATCTGATGGAATGAGGGGGTGATAAAGATCAGAGGATCATGGGAGGAGGAGGTGAAAGTCAGGGTGGGGGAGTTGAGAAGCTAAGACAGAAACAAGGAGTGGACACACAGCTGACACTTTTGTGCTCTCATTAAAACATCTAAACGATTGAAGGCCTGGATCCTGAGGCAAAACCTGAGGCCTTCAAACTCAACGCAACCCCCTCCAAAAAAAGTTTTATTTACAAGGTGAAAACAAAAGTATTAAGTCTAAGTTGTCTTTTTGGCTGAGTTCCATTTTTTGTGCAGTAACTGTGTTTATAAAGGAGCTAATGAGTCATTTTAATCCTGTTTGGGATGAGATTTCCCTCCTTGACTCCAGCACTAATTCCAGCACCAGTTATTTTTACAACCCTGTTCAGATAATTGAAATTGACCTTCATTTGCAAATGATCCCGACATGGATCGAAAGGAAGGAGAAAGAAGAGTCAGGTGTGTGCTTCTCCAGGTATTAATAGATTAGATCTTTTTTGGATCTTATAACAGTATAGATAAAAAAAATGACGAGTAACAATGACATCATAAGGTTTCATGGAGTTAACTTACGACTGAGAAGCAGAGTAACATCAGAGCTGCTTTTTTCTCTCCTCTCCGATCCGTCCATCATGACTCATATTGTCCTGGAAGTGAAGCCAAACAGTGGTCTTTCCCAAAATCCAAACCCTGACTGGGCAAATTCACTTCACCTCCCAGGGGATCACATGTACACTTTCAGTTGAAGAGATCATGACAGACATGACACATTGTGACTTTGCTTGTTACTGACTGAACAATATACTGTATTTAATAAATCCCCCCAAGACTAAGAACAACATTAAATGTCTTTAAACATTGCTACTCTGACAAACACCATGTATCTCCCCTCATTATTGAATTTCAATCACTAAGCCCCCCTCAGAACAGCAGGGAAACTATTTAACTAACACATCAAAAGCCATTTGTTGCCAGCAGGGCTGCCTGACCGGACCCCACCCAAAACAAGTCCCAACACCATCCGCTCAAATTACAATGATCGCCCTTTTCTACCCGTTAAGGGTACCCTAATATCCTCTCCACCACCTGGCTGGCATCAAAGCCCAGAAACCCAGTGCTTAGCTGACGGATACATCAGGAACATTTCTGGCTTTCATTTCATTCTGCACAGTGGGGCTGCATGGGGACATGCCAGAGCTCAGTGTGAAAAGAGAGAAACACAGAGGTAGACTTGGAGTCTCTTTTGCAGCCAATAATGTCAGTAATTTGCCCACAGATTGAGGAGAGAACAGACAAAGAAAGGCACTCAAGCACCAGTCTGTCTGCTGAAAGCACATTTATGTGTGTTGGTACTTGTGTATGTGTAATTAGCAGCGCTTGGCTGCGGGAATACTGGACAGCAGGACTCCTTCTCTTTCCTCCTCTTCCTCCTTCTTCCTCATCCTTAAACCCTAGATGTTGGGTTTGGCACGGCGGCGGAACAAACACAAAAGTAGGCAGATGTTTCTGCACATACACAACAGCAGCAGCAGATAAACACACACTTGAATATGTGATGTTAAACTGCACTGACTGTTATACACAAAATCCCACACATGTGATTTCGTCACTGGCTCTCCTCCAGTCTTGCCTGCCGGCCTTATATGGCCTCTGTACACCCACCATATGCAAACTGTTGGAGGAGAGCTGTAATTTGTGAGTAACGCAACCTTTTAATAGAGAAAAGATAAGGTTGGCGACAGTTGAGTCCCTCTAGATCTGAAGACGGAGAAGAAAGATAAAAATTGGAGCTGTGATTTAGACATCGTTTAATTGTACTCCAATTATCTATGCACTTCATGCACTGACGTGATTTGTCTGCGTGTGTGTGTGTGTGTGTGTCTGTGCATGCACTTGTTGGTGTCTACTTACTTGATTATCAATATGTGTGAATGCAAGTGTCTTGTGCGTGTGTGTGTGTGTGTGTGTGTGTGTGTGTGTGTGTGTGTGTGTGTGTGTGTGTGGGGGTTTTCAAAACAAGCTTGTGCCAAGGCTTAGCTGATAGGCTAATTAAGCTCACCACAGGGAATAAATGTTTCCTCTCTGCCTGCCATTTGTCACACCTGGCACGGAAATGTCACTAGAAAAAGAAACACACACACACTTACACACACACACACACACACACACACACACACACACACTCACACACACACACACACACAGGGCACAGCAGTCTCACATAGTGTGAGAAGTGCTGAGGCGTCAGAGCTACTGTGTGAAAGTAAGTGGAAGCAAAACACAAAGGGAAAATAGACAAATGAGACACAGACATACAAGCGAGGAGAAAAAGATCCGGGGCATCGCACAAATGAGGGGGAAATGATAAAATAAAGAAATACAGTACTGCGAAAAAAAGAGATCCCTGGAAAAAGAGAAAGAAAGCTATAGGTTTCATTTAACCAATGGAAAGTCTGATAAACCGATAGTTGTGGCATTTTTGTATTTTCCAACTGAAGCAACAGTTTCAGCTAAAATGATAGCAGTAGAGTTTTATTTACAGTAAAGTAAAATCAACACAACATAGCAGTAAAGTTATATTTACAGTAAAGTAAAATCAACACAGCGTACTTCCATTTATCTGTGCTTTTGCACGACAACGCCTGGCTGTATTCCTGAAACCTGTTCCTGTCTTGATCGCACTTTCACGTAACTTTTTTACTAAATGATAGAATAAATGAATACTGACACGCTAACAATGACAATGCTAACACACAGAAGTCTATCAGGTATACGGTTTGCCATTCTCACCATTTAAGAGATTTAAGATTGGAAAGACGAGTGACGATGGAAATGATGTAAAGTCTCACTGAAAGAGCTCATGCTTTAGCGAGGAAGTGAGGGACAGAAAAAGATATTTCAGCTGTCTTTTGTTTGATTGGAATAAATGACCCACTGTTGTTGTGGAGGGGATTACTTAAATGGACGCTCTCATGAATAGCACAATGAGGATCAGGATGCTGGCGTGTGGAAGGCCAGCGTTGAGGGGTGACGGTCTTCCATTTCGGCTCATTCCTTGTTCCACTGATCCAGTTTATATCTAGTATATATGTGTACTTAGACTTGGACAAATATTATACAGTAGTATCTTGAGTTTAATTTGTTTGGTGACTGAGCTTGTAAGTCAAACAACTCGTAACTCAAACAAATATTCCCCATTTAAAGTAACTAAAATCATTTTAATCCCTTCTTCTTCTTTCGGCTTTTCCCTTCAGGGGTCGCCACAGTGAATCCATTGCCTCCATCTAACCCTGTCTTCTGCATCCTCTTCTCTCACACCAATTACTTTCATGTCCTCTTTCACTACATCCATAAACCTCCTCTTTGGTCTTCCTCTAGTCCTTCTGCCTGGCAGTTCAAAACTCAGCATCCTTCTACCAATACATTCACTATCTCTCCTCTGGACATGTCCAAACCATCTCAGTCTGGCCTCTCTGACTTTATCTCCAAAACCTCTAACATGTGCTGTCCCTCTGATGTACTCATTCCTGATCCTATCTATCCTGGTCACTCCCAAGGAGAACCTCAGCATCTTCATCTCTGCTACCTCCAGCTCTGTCTCCTGTCTTTTCCTCACTGACACTTTCTCAAGACCAAACAACATCGCTGGTCTCATCACTGTTACTTACACCTTTCCTTTCATTTTAGCTGAAATTCTTCTATCACACATCACACTTGACACTTTTCTCCACCCGTTCCATCCTGCCTGTACACGTTTCTTCACCTCTTTTCCACACTCTCCATTGCTCTGGACTGTTGACCCTAAGTACTAAAAATCCTCCACCTTCTTGATGTCTTCTCTCTGTAACCTCACTCTTCCACTTGGGTCCCTCTCATTCACACACATGTACTCTGTCTTACTGTGACTAACCTTCATTCCTCTCCTTTCCAGGACAAACCTCCACCTCTCTAGCTTCTCCTCCACCTCTTCCCTTTCTCACTACAGATCACAATGTCATCTGCAAACGTCATAGTCCATGGAGATTCCTGTCTAACCTCGTCTGTCAGCCTGTCCATCACCATAGCGAACAAGAAGGGGCTCAGAGCTGATCCCTGATGCAGTCCCACCTCCACCTTGAACTCCTCTGTAACACCTACAGCACACCTCACCACTGTCTTACAGTCCTCATACATGTCTTGCACCGCTCTAACATACTTCTCTGCCACTCCAGACTTCCTCATACAATACCACAGTTCCTCTCTGGGCACCCTGTCATAAGCTTTCTCCAGGTCTACTGAAATACAATGTAGGTCCCTCTGGCCTTCTCTGTACTTCTGCATCAACATCCTCAAAGCAAATACTGCATCTGCAGTCCTCTTTTTTGGCATGAGACCACACTGCTGCTCACCAATGCTCACTTTTGCCCTTAGTCTAGCTTCAACTACTCTTTCCCATAACTTCATTGTATGGCTCATCAGCTTTATTCCTCTATAGTTGCCACAACTCTGCACATCTCCCCTTTTCTTAAAAATGGGCACCAGCACACTTCTCCATTCCTCAGGCATCTTCTCACTATCTAAGATCCTGTTGAACAACCCAGTCAGAAACTCTACTGCCACCTTTCCTAGACACTTCCAAACCTCTACAGGTAAATCATCAGGACTGACTGCCTTTCCACTCTTCATCCTCTTCAATAGATATGTCTTTACTCCACCAACTCCATCAGCCAGTTATATTCATCCGCCAACATTTGGTAAAGAACGGGATCTGGTTTCAGCTGATGATGTATCCATCCGCCAACTAGCGGTGGTGCTCCAAAATGCAGCTTGGATCTTGGATTTTTGCTTCTCTATCAAACAAAAATATGGACAAAGCGACGCATCTTATCTCAAAAAACTTGTAAGACGTGCAGCTTGTATCTCATAACACTACTGTACATATAAAATACAAGATATGAACGACTGGTGTATGTAAGATATGTCAAAGTAGTTGATAAATTGATTCATAGTTTGGAGGATACAAGTATTTTTATTAAATGGAATTTTGTTAAATTAATTCAAGTTTGAATAAAGATTTTATTTCTTCATTTATTTTTAAATATGTTGGTCATGGCTCATTTTCAGTGCAGTTTTTCATTGTGGTCAATGGATGTGGAAAATGCCATGCCTGAGCATGTCAAAGAGGAGGTTGGATCTTTTTTTTTTCATCCACTGCTGAAATACATTCATGCATGTCACATGGTGTTATTTCCATGGATCACTTCAAAGGGAAGTGGAATCAAAGATCTTGTACTTTACTAAAGCAAGCAGGCATCAGACGCTCACAGATTCTTTCCTTTTTCATCTTTCTTCCACTGAGTCCTTTTATCTGCCTTTTGTCAACTTGTCACTTAGTCATCCTTAACTAACACCAATCTCGCTTTCAGCTGTCCTTTTATTCCCCCCTTCTCCTGTTCAGTGCTCCATCTCATTTGTCCAATCCCTTCCTCCCCTGAGGTGACGACTGACTTGTCGCTGTTACCCTCTGCTGCTCGGATGCATGCTACACCTAGTCGGACAGGCCCACCTGATCTCCCCCTGCCCGTCCCAGGACCAGAAAACCATTCAGAGCACCCCCACAGTGGGAATGCACCTGGGACTGCCCGGTAGAGGAAGGTGAGGATGCTTTTGGTGATCACCCCTGTTGATATTTTGATGGAGTGCTGTAGTGTCCATTTTCTTGAAGCAGAACAGAACCTTGCTTTGCTTTTTCATGGAACCAACAGCTCAAAACGCTCTCTTCTCACAACACCATTCATTTTCTTTTCCAGCCACGTCATTTTCTCTTGCGGTAAGATGGTTAATGACTCACTCCATTGTTGTTGAAGACCAACGTTCTATGTAGCACTAACAGTGAAAAGGAAGATGAGCAGTAATAAGAATTTGAGCTAGCGCCCTTTAATCTCCCCTCCTCCAGCTCAGCCTAACTGACGTTTTCTTAATTTATTCCTTTTAGGATTCCAACATTTTAATTAGGTCACTCCAAATCTCCTCCCACACAGCCTTATTCCACAAAACTTTTTTAAAAATTTCATTATGTTTGTCATTTGCCTCCTCCGTCTCTCATTCTCTCTCTTTCTTTATCAAGGTTGTCAGTTTTGCTCAGAGGGTTATCGTATTAATGATGGATGGCATTTTCCTCCTAAAGTAAATACTGAGGTAAATAACATCATTCAATCATGGAATTCAAGAATGAATGTACAGTTCTAGATAAAGAAGGTCCTGTGGTTGTTAGCTGATAAATTTGTTGACGCTGCTTTGGAGGCCGGCAGATACAGAATCAAAATGTGAACATGCGTGTTCATGTGTAGTTTATGACCACGTCTTAATTTGTTCTTTAGATGTTACATTACGTTCTTGCAGCATACTTCTGGGTATGAGGGTGTGTGTGCTGTGTGAGTGTGTTTGTTCTCTGCTATAAGAGAAAGTGTTTAATCTCTAAATTGTTCCTCAGTGTACCAGGAGTCGTGGCTTATCTCCAGCCACAGTAGAAACAAGAGGAAATTACTTTTCTACAAAGTGTCTGACAAGGCAAAATCTTTTACACGTTTTCCACTGGTTCAGCAGGACATTTACTGCGACTTAAACGCTCTGCTGAGGTCCAATGCACAACCGAGCGCTACCTCTCTGATTGCGCTTCTCTTTATCGTCAAGTTGGTCGGCTCTGGAGACTCACTGGTATGCTAGTTGATCACAAACTGCTCTTACACAAGTTTATCTAACTACCAAATTCCATCAGACAAGACGTAAAACCACTAACAGTAACAATATTAGGGTTAGGGAAAGAAGAATTATTCGATTCAGAGACGATTCAGGTCACAAAATGCCACAAGTGCACTTCATTTACTTTTTTGTTAGAGTTCTATGGAAGAAAACTGAATACGTGGTAAATTACTTTTACCATTTCTCCTTAATTCTAAACTTATTAAATGTGGAACATTTAAGTACAATGTAAAAAGGCTTCTCCAAAACTGTGAGGAGCCAAAAAAAGGGTGTCACCAGCAGTATCATTCTATGAATTCACAATATGGTCGAAGAAATCTTTTATCTCAAAGCTGAATGATGGTCAGATTGGTTCCAAAAACAAACAAATAAAATGTTTGTTCCACTCCATTATAGTGATTTGACAAAAACAAAAAACAAAACCTCCATTCAGAATTGCTTGACATAATCAGATGTTAAGGGTTCATTTTTGTGGCTAATACTTGGCGAGATGATCAGATGAACAACTGAGATGGAGATGAAATGACAGGAAAATAAATTATTTATTCAGTAGGTACACTGATCCAGTTCTTGTCAGCTCCTGTTACTCTCTGAGGTGCGATGCAGAAATAAAAACAAGACTGAGAGACTCCCCATGTTTCATGAATGACTGTACAGAGAGAGGCGTCCAATTAGAGAACTTCCTGGCCGAGTTTTGTCTATGTCTACTTCTCTCTTTCCTGTTGTGAGAACAGGATGTAATGAGGGGAAATTCATACATGATATCGTCTAGTGTAGTAGCAGGAACAGAAACTCACACTTAAAAGGCATATCTGCTATTGCCCACATGTCCCAAAAACATCATTAGCTCCTTGAGCCTGTCTCCTCCCCTAATTCCTATCCTAGCAGAGTAGAGTGGCTGTCCTCTCCGGTCCTCCGGAGTAATGCCAACACCATCTTACTCCTGAGCAGTCCGACCACCAGACTGATCATCAGACTTTCCTACCGCAGATGAGCGCAGTTCAAACTGCCTCTCTGGTTTGTTGACTGTGCTTGATGCTGATCCATAAGAAGAAGTCAGAACTACATGGCCCGAAGATTGATAATCCATGACCTTCGGAGAAAGATAAGCCGAGAAAGTCGGCAATATCTTTGCCACACTGCAGTGAGGGTTACGAGGGCTGAGCTCTAGCCTTGTAATCTAATGTGCTTGAGGGTTTGGCTAAAACAACTCTCTGCTACTGCAGGATCCTGCCTCTGCACCGCACTGAGAAGAACCTCGGCCAGATGAATGCAGCAATTATGCGGTTAGCCTTGGCAAATAGAAGAGGTTAGCTGATTATTGGTGCAGCTAAAGGCCCGGAAGCAGAAGGCATAGCTAGCCAGCTACAGTGGTGCACTGTGTGACAGACCCAGACCCGGCCGGGGCTAAACTCTGGGAGGAAACATTTAAAGAGTCACACAGAGCCTTGTCTGTGTGTGTGTGTCTGTGTGTGTGTGTGTGTGTGTGTGTGTGTGTGTGTGTGTGTGTGTGTATGTGTGTGTGTGTGTGTGTGTGTGGTGCAGCAAAGAGACGAATGGTTGCTGAAGAGCGTAGCTGTAGTTCACTGGGTTCAGCCACACCATCAACGTAAAAACTGCTTTCAGGGGAGAATATAAGATCAGAATCATTTTTTAAGAAGAAAAAAATTTCATATTTGCCAAACCAGGAGACAAAAACACCACAACACACAAACACATCATGTACAGAACACATCTACAACATTACAAACACACCTTGGTCCCACTGTTTCGTGGGAAATGGTTAATGGTTTTACTGCTGTGCAAAACAAGTTCTAACACAAAATGGCACATCAGACCTAATGCTTACTACTACATACGGAAACCATATGGACTTGTCACCACAGTGGAGATGACTTCTGCTGTGCTAATCACTCCGACATAGCAGATGCACAGACTGGGGCATTATTGGTAAAATTAAAGCTACTTTCCTCCCATCTCACAGTGTGAAACAGCTGTCCAAAATTTGAGATTGCGAATGGGAGAAGGAGAAAGAGAGGGAGAGAGAGCGGGAGGGCAATGAGGAGCGGATCAACAGCCAATAACCGGACTCTGCAGCGACTTAGATCGTATCCCCCAGGGCAGAAGATTAAGTTTATAATTCAGTTTTTAGGCAGGATTTTCTTTTTTCCCCCCTTAAGCTGGGCCCATCTGAAATTTCGGGTTCTGCACTATGATGTCATTTTGTTGGTGAGCATGCATAAGCGTGAGACAAACAGTGGGAGACGCGATCATGGCTGTCCCTTGCAGTGCTTTGGTGCCAGCCACAGACGACACAACTAGCCAGGCCAGCAGCATCAATTTGTTACCATATCCCAACAAAAACATCCCCTCAGGCCCCTGGGAGCCAAGGTACGGCGCTGGCAAGAGCACAAATGGCCTGGGGTGAGCCAGCAGATGCTAAAAAACACACAGCTGTAGAGTTTTAGGAAAAAACATTCAAAGATGTACATATCGTTCACGATGAACGCATATCAGTGGTGACATGTGCACAACAAACATACACGTTCTGTTCCATTCACCACAGAATGATGCTAACACACACACACACACACACACACACACACACACACACACACACACACACACACACACACACACACACACACACACACATACAGACACAAACAGATGCAGTTATATTAAAAGCTGCTGCTGAGATGGGTCACAGACAGTCCACGTGATGCAGTCTGTGCCCTCTGAATCATCAGACCCACTGCAGGCTGGGACACACACACACACACACACACACACACACACACACACACACACACACACACACACACACACACACACACACACACATACACTCATATATGTGCTGTATGCACCACAAAAGTCATCTTGATTGCAGGTACTTGTGACACAACAGACAACCTATGTTATACAATAATATAAAGGTATATAAATAAAGAATGAGTCAGCGGTGTGTTAAAATGGTAGATGTTAGAGTAGAAAAAACATTTGAACCAGTAAAAGTTCAAATTAATATGTTTAAACTCTAATAATGGTGAACTGCTCCTTTAACCAGGACCCCAGCGTGAACAGATCGACTGAACCTCAAGTAATTGGTGCTCCACGGTTTCTGTTATCGCCGTTATACCAACAGCCCCGTCAGGCTTTAAATAGAATACATTCAGCCGCATTAATATATTAGCTGTATTCCTAATGCATTTGCAAAAATAAAAAAAATCAGATTGAAAGCAGGCAGCAGCCTAGTATTGAGAAGCTAATAACCCTCACGCTCATTAATCTGCAGTGCTGCCACCGGACATAATACCAGTGAAAATACAGTCCTGTTCCTTTGATTATTCCTCCTACCTTAGAGCAACATCCTCACATCAGGCAAATAGTTACCAACTCATTACAGTCTTCCTCTATTGCTGTTAAATTGCAGTCATTTGTGTCTTTTAGGCAAATAGAATGAGTGCTAAGCAAGCAAATGTGCCCTGGCTGAATTGTAATTGCCTTGACCAAATATCTTTCTCAGCAGTTACGACAATTACGTCTACATACTCTATACAGTACCTCAGCGACACACACATACATGCAGGAAGCTAATACCAATAAAGACAATAGCTCACAAGTTTTCCATACAACACAACTGGCTCTCTACTCCAGGTGCATGCTGGTATTTTGCATGTTTGTGGTTGTGAGTTCACATTTCAGCCCCATAAGAGGGTGTAAAAAATACAGAGTGGAACTGAGCAATGTGTTCAAATTTGTTTTATAATGTTTCTGATAAACACTTTTTGTATAATTTACATGCATACATTTCTGATAAGTATTTTTTAAATTATATTTTCCACCATCTTTTTTTAAATGATTTATTTCCTTGCTAGACTGCTTGAAAGCTGTTTTTACGATGCTGGTTGCCACTGTGATAAACTGATGACTATATCATCAGTTTATCACTTTTATGAGCCCCGGGATGATAAAAACATAAAGCCCACTGTTCTAACTGCATCGTAAACTATGTTCTTTACTATTTTATGCATATACCAATGTTTGTGTTCTTCATTCTTTGGCCCAATCATCTGCACATTAAACAAAAGAGATTATTTTGTAATTGTGATGCGCATCATGATTGCAATCTTGTAAAACACAGCGCTGTCCACAGATAACCCCACAAAGCCACACAGTGCAATAGAAAGTTAGTGAATTGGAGTGCTGTTAAAAAAAAGGAGATGTGTTCATCCACCCTGTGAATAAACCTAGTTACACCAAAAGACGGCTGTCGGATTGTTTGTGGGCATAAAGCAGATTTCACTCACAGCAGTTAAGGAGGAATCTTGAGGACGACCAGAAAAGTCAAAGAGCCCCTAAAAGCAAAACTGGCAATTTAGAGAAAAAAAGAGAAAAAAGAGAAGTATTGTTCTTTGTTTGAGCTCAGACACACACACACACACACACACACACACACACACACACACACACACACACACACACACACACACACACACACACACACACACACACACACACACACTCAATATATCACATACACAAACTGAAAGAGAGTACTGACACCAATAAGAAGGCAATGATTTTCCAAATGGTTCTCCTCTATGGAAAGGCAGTTCTCATGAGGACGGTTAAAGCCCTGAAAGTCATGAGCGCACACATACACACACACACACACACACACACGCTGTTCTCTTTCGCTTAATGCAACACTTTATTTTGCTTCTCACTCATAATTTAACCAGTATTCAAATATTGCTTTGCTCAATTTCACTCCTTCTGACTCTACTTCACATTTATACACACACACACACACACACACACACACACACATACACACACACATACACAAACTGAAACACAGGGTGTCTGTGCCCTTTAACGGTTGTACTGTATGTGGGTATGCATGGAGGGGAATAGAGCTCATTGGTTATACTGTATATTCAAGGTGGAATTCTGATAATTTTTCTAAAATACAAACTTAAATTGTTATTAAAACTATACACACTTCCCACATTGAAGAATGAACTCTGCAATTTATTGGTAAAGACACCTTTGACACTGTCTTCACATAGTCACTCATCCTAATTATCTGCCTCTGTTGAAACAGATGAAATTAGCGAGCAGTTGCAATGATGGCACAGGGAAAAAAAAATGAAAGCGAGAGGAAATGAGAATAAAATAAGTGGAACACGAGCATGAGAGCAATCGACGAGAGGAGAGAGAGTGAGAGAGAAAAAGAGGGGTGGAATCGAGTGAAAGAGCAGACAAACTCTGGCGGCAGCGGCGCTGAAGCATCTGCTGATGTGATGGCACGATGATGATGGTGATGATGATTCACCGCTGGTAGGAAATCAGACAGAAGAACATATCATTATCAAGTAGCTCAATTACAGCGAAATTTCTTCCCAGCAGCGACAGTCTCTGCAGGGCTCCTCGTTGATGCTGATTTGAGCGGCCTGCGGCGTCTGGAGGACCGGGGAGTTACTCGTTGGTGCGGTGAGATGTACCCACTTGAGATGGGAAAGGAATGGGAGGTGGGAGGGGATGGCCTTTGGCGAAGAGGAGACAGACAGGGAGGGGAGACAGAATCTAAATGCGCTGTTGATGTATGAAACACCTGTTCAATGTTGAGAATGAGCTCCGACTGATCCTGGTGGGACACATAAAAGCAGCATTCATGGGGCGTGCAGCGTGTTTTATAATTTCATTTCTCTTCATAGTATGTGTGTGTGTGTGTGTGTGTGTGCGTGTGTGTGTGTGTCCGTGTGTGTGTGCGTGTGTTGGAGGTGAGTGAGGCAATCGAAGCCTTTTGTGTAAATGCAAGGCCATTTGTATGTGTATTTCATTTGTGAGAGGGAGATTGTGTGGGTGACTGTTTTCTGTGATGCAGGAATGAGTGTTTCATGATTTTATGCATTCTGTAGGTGTGCGTCTTTAGCACAAGGGGATGCTGAGGACTGTGTGGGAACGTGTGTTTATGTGTGTGTGTGTGTGTGTGTGTGTGTATGTGTGTGTGTGTGTGTGTGTGTGTGTGTGTGTGTGTGTGTATGAATTTGTATGGATGTTCTTCTGGCGTGTGCACCTTCACTAGTATGTACTGGTGTTCTCCACAGCCCAATCTATGACATTCAGTTCTCAATTTTTGATATGATTCATAATCCTTATCTGCACAAACCACATTGATTGGAACATTTAGAACCAAAAGGCTGTTTTTATGGCTGTAACATTTTGTTTGAAAGTTCGGTTTGAATGATGGCACAAATATCAAAAGATGTCTTTAGATTTTTACATTGTAGAATATGTTTTTTTAATGTATTTTTTTCGTTAGCCAAATTTTATACTGGTCTCAACCGCAATCAAATCAAGATCATTAAAATACTGACCAGGCATTTTTTTAATATTAACATAAAGGATGGACATGTAATAAATAATACATCACTTTGTCACAAAAGTGATGTTATAATGTTAAAAATGTTTAACGGAGCTCAACCACCAGAGGGTGGAGATAACAAACCTACAGGTTATTTGCAACTGTTCATAATAAAAAAAGAAAAAGAATAACACCCTACATCCAGGAAGCAGACAGCGGACGCTAGCTAGCCATCAAAAAAGTCAGGTGTGGGCCTCTTTTAAAAAATAAGATGCAGTCATCGATTAATTGTTGATTAGTGCTGATCGATTATCAATTAGTATTTTTGCTTGATCCATAAAAAGCCATTTAAAGTCATTATAAAATGTCATCAGCGTGGAGACAAACACCTAGCCACAGAAATGATCCACTGGGATGAATAATTAAACCAATGGACTGTTTCTATTTAACAGCTGGGATTGTTGGGTGGATTCCCTTCAGGAATTACCCAATTCCATGTAATCCCAAATCTCCTACTTGATAAATCAGATGTCCTTGTTCTATCAGTTAATCTCAAAATGCAAAGAAAGGTTTCTGTTCTGGGTCGAAGTGGTTTTTGGGGCAAACTGCTACCCGTCCCCAACGGAGGGAACCTGATCACTACTTGCATGGAGGCCTTCCGGGCTCCGGTTAGTTTTGAGAAATAAAATATGTAAGTCTTTTGCCAGTGGGGCCCGAGCTATACTCTCAAGTCTTCAATCCAAACCGGGTTCCCCTCAGGATTACGCTGGGATTTGAGTCAACGTTGGATTTGTAGGAGGGATGAGAGGTTTATCCCCCAACAAACATTTCTTCCCCCAGCTTTCTACTGTCTTGCATATCTGTCTGTCTCATTTTCTGTTTCTTTCTTTCTCCTCTCACATTTTTTCTCTATCACCGATAGAGACGAAGACGACGATGAAGAAGAGGAAAAGTGTTGCTGTCGGTTTCACTGCTCTTGTTCCATGGAACTAGAAGCAAAAAGCTTTTCCCTGACAGGATGAATCGCTCTTATCTCTACCCAGCTGACATGCCATCACCCCCACCACACTAACCCCCCCCCCCCTATTAGAATAACACAATTCATGGGGATTAGTGCGTTAACGGGGAGATAGCTGCCTCTCTATGTCATTACTCTGTGTGGGCGGGATTACATGTTCATGTGCATTTGGGTCTTGCATTCAGATCAACATGGTGTGTGTCGGTGTCACGGTGCCGTGCTGATTTCAGAGGAAAAAAAAGTCAATTTGCCACATGTTCCCCCAATGACAAGGATGTCAGGTGCTTTTCAGTGTGACGAGACCATTATGGTTGGGAGGGGGCTTAAATATAGATACTAAAGGTACAACACAAACTAAAAAATCAGCCAAAAACACACACTACAGGCGATCTGATCTGATGGGAATGTTCCCATCATATCACACCTCAGAGCTTGGCAGCATACACCATAAGGAGAAAATTCACTCGTGTTCAATTATAGAAAAAAATCATAGGATCCTCTCCAAAAATACAGTTCTCTGCAGAAGGAGGGTATTGAAAACACTACAGTTTTTACAGCTCATTGCCCCTCTCCTGGTCATAAATAAAGGTTAGCGTCAGCAGAGGTTGCAGCTCAGACGTAGTAAGGAAAATAAAATTAATTTCTTTTGAATAAATTAGTTCAAATTTTTGCAAGGCGTAATTAGAATTTAAACTGTGGCGGATACCTGATAATTAACAGCGGCAACAAAGATGGATCTTTCTGTAGGAGTTTAATTCCGTGTTTGTAAATGGACTCAAGCATACAGAGATCATTGCTCTCCACAGGAAAGAGCAAGGAGACAGCTTTTTCAGGCATTAATTAAGAATTAGAGTCAGCATGGAAGGTATTGTCTGTTACACAAAAAATGTGTACTTGAAGGTATCTGTTCTCACAGATAAGGTAGAAAGAAGGTCACGCTATCTGGACGTTCCCCAAAACTATGTGCAACATTTTCTGTTCCGTCCTCGAGTGCATGATGTTAGTAGGTCGTAGCACACATATTTTACTCATGAACATAAAAACCCAGAGGGTTTCGTATCTCAATGATGTGTCAGTACGTTGGTGTTATAGATCATTTTGTGATGAACCTCAAACCTACAAGCTGGAACCACATTATCAGGATCTTTGAGTTCACTTTTGATCACTGCTGTTGTTCCAGTTAAAATTAGGCCATGACACACAAGTCGTGTGCGTGGGATGGAAAATCAAAAGCCGAACATACAGAAGTCTTATTCATAGTTTTCATATGCTGTTTTATCTTATCCTGTTCTGAAACTTTTACCCAATCTCACTGCCTGTCTGAAACCGGATCCGGTGGCTAATGAAAGCTAGAACCAGTACATTGTCTGGCAGTCCGAGACAGAGTCTTTAAATCTGTACCAAGAAAGAACAAAAAACAGATCAAAATTGGAGTCTGCAATAATCCGATTAAAATTCAAACCGCTGCAATGAATTTACAAAAATTTCCTTTGAGGATATTTAAAAAAAAATATTTCTTTGTATTAAGCTGTTCGATGTGATGCCAGTAAATACACAATCATGTTTTATAGCAGCTGGCAATGAGCAACACGGCAGATCTGTTTAAAGAGATAACACAGCAACTTCTAAACCGCAAGTGAGGTGAGCGATTGGTATAATAAGCCGTCTATATGGTGGTCGCCACAACCAGCAAGTGTGTGTTTGCATGTGTGTGTGTGGTCTGTCCCTCTTTCTCTCTCCCTCCCTCTCCCCCCCAGGACTGACTGCTAAGCCTCTTACCTATGGGATTATTGGCATCGCTAGGTATTATATGGCTTCATTAATCTGGATGATGCGTTATTAATGTGTTGGGGAATGAAACCATCTGTAATGAAGGTGCGGAGCGATGGGAGGATGAGAATAAGATGGGGGTGGGCAGCCGGGACCGCTGGGGTGTTTGTTGTGATGTTTATGTGTGCAGCTCCAACTTGACAGGAGGGAGATGGACGGTAGTTATCATTGTCAATTTTGCAGTTTTACAGATGAAACATACTAAAAGGCATGAAGCTGAGCAAAAGCACTTTCAGATAAACAAAAGAGAATAGACAGTAAATTGTAGGTTAGTGAAGGGATGGAGTAAGACAGAGGGACAGGACACACAAAGCAGCTAGTCCCAATTAGCAGTGATAAATGTCTGGGGAGACAGACGGACTTTCAGCAGCTTCTTAACCTCTAGGAGCAAATATTAGTTCATTATCTGGTATCAAAGATATCTCCACAAGCAGACTGCCGAGGAAACTGAACCATCGACCTTCTGATAGGTGGATGTTACCGCCAAAGTCACTGCCATTGAAATATGACAGCCCGAATCCTAACCCTAACCCTCAATGGTGGAGGCCTTGCTTTTTAAAGATTTTTTCAGACTGTTTATAAGTCAAAAGATTGCTCTCAAAAGGTCATATGATCACTAAACAGGAAAAGGAATTGTTAACATTGTAAATATATTTCTATAATTGCTTGTTCCTTGCACCTGTGCTCTGTTTTTATATTTGTTCCTTGCATTTGAGTTTTTTGCACTGAGAGTTGTCTTAAAAATGTCATTGTACACTTACGTATGATGACATTAAGACATTCTATTCTATTCTATTCTATTCTATTCTATTAACAAGAATCACATGATCACAGACTCAAATCCAACATAATCAAAAACCATGACACACATGTTGTTCAAATGGTGACTTAAACGCAGAAATAAGCATGGAGCATAGAAGACATAGAAAACTACATTTTACCAGCACAATATTTTTCGTCATAGTTTTTATCAAAATGAAATCAGAAATGCTTGAAGGCGACACTGAAAATTAAACTGGCCTTTCCGGCAGACACCTCAGTGGAAACTGGACAGTTCAGACAAAATGTGGGCATGATGACGCTCCTGAAGAGCACGCCAAATGTTTACAACAATGCCTCTCTTGTCTGTTAGTCAATGTTTCATCACAAGTCTGGATGAACGCAAGACGGAACAAAGTGGATTAACACCAACTTCTGACTACCAGGAAGCACAGCCAAAGCACGGGCTGTTTTACAACTATCCACATTTTTAATTTTCTACAATTCTTCATTTACAGAAATCTCATGTTCACGTCAAAGCGGGTCAAAGGTCCACCTACCACTGCCTTAAGAAATCCTCTGGAAACTCTGCAAACACTTAAGACATTGACGTTAACTTGTTTATGCCGTTACACATTCGCTCTATTAAATATAATACAATAATGGAACTCACTCTATGCTCATCTCATAAGCAAGAGCAAGAGTCAACATAATTGGAAGCACTTTGTGAGTCACGCCAGTGCATTTTCTGCTCCCACGAGAAAGCCCAATATTTATAACACCCTGACACTTGTTGAATAGTTAAAAGGCTCTTCCTCCTGCACAAAGTCGGCCATGAGGATGGGGGGAGAGCAAGGCTGCTGCGTCTGCTGTGAGGGATCACACGGATGCCATACTGGAGATATCTGCAGCATAACCAGTACCTGTCCTGGGAGTGTTTTCACAAGTGTCTGTGATGTTTAAGTTGCTATGGAACCCAAAATGTCCGCGTGCAATCCGTACATAGGCTGAACTTTTATGATTCAGTACTGACGTCGATCATTTACATAAGAGGAGGTAGCTGGATGGAATAACAAGACAGAACGGTGCATTATGGGAGCAATAATAAAAAGAGTTCTGCAGTGTTGAGGAATGGTGTCATGTAAACAAATTACATTTCAGCATCAAAGCGTCTTCGTTTTTTTTCGACGTGTTTCTTTCAAGTCTGAGGTGGATCCTTCCTCCCTTAGATCTCGGTATGTTCCTGCCTCGCCGACAGATGACTGGCACTTGAAAAAAGACGCTCTCTGAGCAAAATGGATGAACTGATGGGCAGGCCGTACTTTACTTTTCCTCATTCCAGGTTTTACAGAGTGGCACTATATCAATGCGATCGGGATGTCTGAAATTTGAAATCACATAGTGCATCTTCTTGGTGTTTGCGGATTGTAATTATGTATACTCAAAGGTTTGTTTAAAGCAGAATAACTCACTCTCCTAGACGATTTAGTTTTCTTGAGTTCCAATTTAACTGCCATGTACATATGTTTATACACACACACACACACACACACACACACACACACACACACATATATATAGTATATACAGTATATACTGTATATATACATATATATATATTGTATATATACACATATATACATATATACAGGCCTTGAAATGAACTTTTTCTCTTGGTAGCACTGGTGCTCCCAAATTTAGAAGTTAGTAGCACCAGCAAAAACTTTAGGAGCACCTACCCAAAAGCAAGGCGTACAGACAATATATGTAACATGGCATGTATTTTATTCACACAACCGTCAACGCTTTTGTAAACATGTTTGTAACATTAGTTGGGTCTCCTGGCTCTTAGTTGGGTCTCCTGGCTCTCAGTCCCCCTCTCATCCACTTTT
Organism: Antennarius maculatus; assembly: GCA_013358685.1. Lineage (NCBI taxonomy): Eukaryota > Metazoa > Chordata > Actinopteri > Lophiiformes > Antennariidae > Antennarius > Antennarius maculatus. The sequence goes on along the minus strand of CM023612.1, from coordinate 16,761,975 downwards.
TCACTGAGACCCAGCAACAAAGTTCTCCTCAGGAGGACCCTCTACACCAGGGGTATTCAATTAAAAGTCACGGAGGTCCGGTTGGAAAAATTTCCTCTTAGTAAACGGTCCGAACCCAAGTCCGGTTTGTGTCTTATAGCTGGTCACTATATCCTCATTATCATTTATTATCAGTGCAAAAAGAGCTGAATAATCCTTTTTCTCGTAAATTAAAGACATCCCAGCCTAAAGAACTGAAGGCCTAAACTTCAAGTAAAAAAAAATTAACATGTTCAGAAAGCGTGAATAAAAACTGGCTCTTTCAGGGTAAAAATGAAAGCAGAACTTTCTTCATGAGAGAATAAAGGCCTGCCAGTAATTTACTTGTACACAAGTAGTCTTGTACACAATGTGTGCCTGTGCACACCTTGTGGTGGTCTCTGTAATGTTGGTGAAAGAGACCACTGGACTTGATCAGCCTCTTTTATTGCTGCATGTATGTCCTCTACCCTTGTGTGTGTTTCATGGTGATGTTACACTCAGCAAAGAGCTCCTTATCTTTGTGAAGGAACCTGATACACACATATACACACACAAGCTACAACTCATCAATGGCCACAGATGTGCATGGTTCTCTCTGAATAGCTGCATCAAGCTGTTAATATTTCTGATTTTCTGGTTGCTGTTGAAGCGGACGTTGGGAGTTTTTCCACACATCTCCTCTTTCTGTTTTCCCCCAAACAAAATGTCAATAACAGCTTCTAAGCACTTATTCACAACTGTCAAATCATTAAAAGATGTTTTATGTTGCCCCAAACTCCACCATGCCTTTAGTGCATTTTTCTCAGTCATTTTGCCCTCAGCTCGGACTTCAGGGGATAATTCTGCGCAAAAGATCTGTGCTTTGTTTCATAGTGGCGCTTCTTGTTACCACTTTTCATGCTACGTGTTCAGACCATATGAGGTAAAATGGTTTTGAACTGCCTGACAGAGGAATAAACATAAATTTCGTCCAGAAGAAGAGGAAGAAAAAGGCACACCAGATTTTTTTCCTTAGTCGCACCGGTGCTCCCAAATAAATTTAATAGTCGCACTGATAAAAATTTGGGCGCATATGCGACCAAAATGGTCGCAATTTTGAGCCCTGCATATACACACACACACACACACACACACACACACACACA
>CM023612.1:16743309-16758309 GCA_013358685.1 Antennarius maculatus | reverse complement strand
ACACTCTGATTGTGAGACAAGCATCCATCACTGTGGTGTTATTTATGTTGTTATTTACAGTTTTATGGGAACATTAAGACCACATTATATGCGGTTACATATGGGAACACCCACAGAGCTGATGAGTGTGTTTATGTGTATGTGTGTGTTCTTTCTCCACAATTTCACAGCAATAAATAAATAAATTAATGTGAGTATAATGTTACCTGGTCATGTGTGTTTTATAGAAGTCTTTGCCATAAGTAACTAGGAGGAGATCTCAGCGGGAAACGTGTCCATCAGAGGCAGGGTTACACACAACTACATGACTAACAGGGAAACTTTTGGCTACATGTGTGAGCTGGACTCCCGCTGGGCCCACGGGGATCACGACAGCATCTACCGGGTGGGGGGTGGGGGGGTGATGTAGAGGAAAGAAACAAAAAAATGCTGACGACCAGATGTGAATGTTGAGGCCAGCTTTTAAAACGCTTTACAGTCTCCGGGTGGAGGTCAGACGGTTTAATTCCGGCACGTTAACGGATTCGCACATCCGTTACCAGCAACACCTTAACAAGCACCCGTTGGTGACGAATGCAACGCCTTCTCCTGTAAATAACACAAACTGACACTAATGAGGAGGTGTAGAAACGTCTGATGGAGAATCACGAGAAGGCACCCGCCGTCTCCGTGCTGGAAGACTCAGACTTAAAGCTCACTGCTGACATAATACCACTCTATGACATCCACATTTACACGGTATCTGCTGGTGGAGATGTGAACAACAAGACGAGATTAGAGGAGGAATCATCCACGCTCTCTAGCAGCACTTCCCTCCAGAGGCACAACAGGAGACAAGCGCTAATGACAACTGTAGCTCCTGCCTGCTGGGATGACACATCCAAAACTATGCATAATGTTTCCATCCGACAAAAGTACTCGCATAGAAATTATGCTTCTGTCATACTGTAGCTTCTGGTCTTTTCTATTCTGGATCAAAGTACTGCCCCCCCATCCCCTCCCCGTAGCATCAGTTGGCACTTCTGTTTCAGCCTTAGGCTGGACAACTCTGTTTGCCAAGCCACACACACGCACACACGCATGCATGCACACACACACACACACACACACACACACACACACACATACACACACACACACACACACACAAACCAGCCACAAGGGGAGACAGAAGGAAAAGGCAGTGATTAACCAGTTGAGGGGATGCATGTGACTTAGGGTGACCAGTTGAATGTTAAGAGTCCGGGGGCTGGGGGCCACGGCGCCGCAGAGAGCGAGGTGACGCTTTGACAGGAAGGCAGCGGGCGAGCTGACTGGCTTGTGGAGCGACTGGCACACAGGCCTCCAGGCGATGGGGATGAAAGGCCATCTTTCAAAGGTCATTGGTGCAGATTGGCCGTGTGTTTTAATAGTGAAAAACATGTGGACAAATCGGTGGGGGTGCCGAGTCACAGATGACGTTACTGATGGGAATACTTCAGAGGGGGAATAATATACGATGACAGGGATCCGGCATGAGAGGATGACCTGAAGACGGAGCGAATGATTGACTGCAAAAAAAAAAAAAAGATCCACAAAGCAGCCAGACGAATCAGCGCCCAGCTCCAACCGACGGAGCATGGAGGCCACAGTGTGTCACGTCCAAACCTGTTATCTCCTGGATTCACGGTGGCAGAGGAGTAAGCTCTATTTGAACGGCTGGCAGCTTTGTGAAGTGTGTGTGTGTGTGTGTGTGTGTGTGTGTGTGTGTGCGGGAGTTATATATACGACTGCTCACCTGCCAGGAACAAGCAGGTCCAATGTCTTTAGGGCAGCCAGACTGCTGGAGAGAACCACGAGAGCAGGAATCATGATGAATTTAATTCCAGGCGTGAGTTGGTGAAAATGAATCGCATGCCGCTCGAATATAAAACCTGCTCAGTGTGCTGCCTTCGGGGGCACAGTGGAAACAAATTTATTTATTGTCTCGTTTCATCAAGGTTGATAAAATATGTCATCGGCTCCTCTACTTCTGCACAATTCTATCCCAACAGTCGTTGTGTTATTAAGCTTTTTTGTTTCCCTTGTTGTCATCAACAATACAACTCTTTGTGCTTTCACCATCACCAGATGACTAGTGCACACTAATCAAAAACAACTGTGCTCATTGGGTTAAGCTTCCATTTGGCCTTTCTCACATAGAGCTGCTGAGCCGTGCAGCTCCTGGATTTGCCTTTAAATGTCACACACACACACACACACACACACAGACACACACACACACACACACACACACACACACCGTAACAGTTGGAGGCTACAACACCGGGTCAGGGGCTTCTCTCCGGGCACCTCCTCGAGGGGGCTTCACCCCTGCCATGCGCATCATTCCTCCAATGGAGGGAATTATACCACCAAGTTGTGATTTAACGCTCTGCTTTGGCATTTTTAAAGGGGAGTCTGGGCTGGGGTGCGTTCCGTTCATCCGGTCGGCGTTTTGTGGCTCCGCGCGTCAGCCGAGGATGCTCGTCTCCGCGTCGGAGGAGGGGGAAAACCGAAAAACACGAATTGGGGGCTCGCTTAGACTTGAGAAATCCCATCTTAACTCAAAGAGGGATCTTCCGATCGGTCACAACAATCAATCATACATTTATTATAAGGCCCGTCGTTATGCGCCCCCCACCTCCCCTAGAAAAACTGGAGATGTGTTGACCTGCCTGCCAACCCCTCCGGGGCTCCATCCCAGGCGAAACAGACTCTCCCTAGCGAGGGACATGATATGAAAACATCGGCGGCGCCTCCGTCTTACCGGCTGCTGTATGTGACGAGACGTCCCCTTCCCCGGGGGGGGAAGATGCTGCCGCTGCCGCCGCTGGTTTCCGTGCTGGAAATAGTCGCTTCCAGCGGCTTTGTTGCCTCCGAGCCGGTCCCTCTTCTCCCGCACGCTGGAGCCTCCGTTGTCCCCGTCTTCTCCGGAGTCGAGGTTGCTGAAGTTCCACACGATCAGCGTCTGCACCAACAGCACGGTGAGGGCTGCGATCAGGGCGGACCGCGACCGGCGGGCCAACCTGCGAGCGCACACGCCGCCGACCATCATCGCTCCACCAGGCTGCTGCTGCTGCTGCTGCTGCTGCTGCTGCTGGAGCTGGAGGACCGTCTGTGGCTCTGCGCAGCGAGACAGGAGGAAGGAGTGGAAATAGAGGGAGGAGGAGGAGGTGCTGGTGTTGGTGAGGCGGGAGGAGGAGGAGGAGGAGGAGGGAGGGAGGGAGGGAGGGAGGGAGGGAGAATGGAGAAGCAGGAGAGGACAGGGCCACCGTGTGGTGAGAGGATGCTCAGCGACAGTCGTGAAGCTGGAGGCTGGAGAGAGAGAGAGTCCGTCTCCTCTACATCGTGTCTTAAATAGTCTTTTCTATCAAGATTGTGGGATTGATCACATGTCCACTGCGCTAAGAACCATCACTCCAGAGCATGAGACAACGCAGCAACGCTCTGATCCCGGCAGGAGGCAGCCTGGAATTCTGGGCCCGCTGATATAATTCTGCCTCCAGCACCTTTGAACTAATTCCAACCTCCTAATGAAATTGTTGCAGGTCTCTCCAGCACCAGTTGCTCGTGCACAGCAGGCTTTCCTCCTCCTGCCTTCAGTGATGTAAGGTGCAGCAATCTGGTGGCTGCCTGCACACAGTCTCTTCTTCTCTTCCAGTGTAGGCCTAACCGATTCTAGATCCTGGATCTCTGCAGATCTACCCAGTTTGGAGCTGATGCAACTGCTGTTGAGTGCATCAGTTCCCCATAAAATAAAGTTCTTCTGTTATTATGACATCAGTGGTGATGCTTCACATCCATCCATCTCCTCTACAGCCGCTTATCTGCCTTATGGATCGCATATCTGCTGGAACCCAACCCAGACGGCTCCGGACAAGAGGCGGGGTACACCCCAAATGAGATGCCAGCTCATTGCAGGGCCACACGAAAGACAGACAAAACACACACTCACACCTACAGACAATTTGGTGTCACTAGTTCACCTAAGCTGCATATTTTTGGAAGTGGGAGGAACCCGGAAAGAACCCACGCAGATACAGGGAGAACATAAAAACTCCACACAGAAAGGAATTGAGCCCAGAACCTTCTTCCTGTGAGGCAACAACGTGACTCGCTGCGCCATCATGGCGCCCCTGACATCAGACAGTTAGAAAAAAACTTGGTGTAGTATCAGAAATCCTGCAGGCGAATGAAAGATTTTTCACTCATACGCACACACTGAGTGTCTGAAGTGTGAAACAACATAATGGAATGTTCCAAGGAAAGAGCTCCTCATACAATATTCTGGCTTCTTCTCTATTGTGATTGAATTTATAGCATTTCAATTCTCCAAATGGTCTACGTGTTCAATTATTTCTCACTTAACATGATTACAAATATGCCACTCAAAGTGTCTCCTTGGATTTACCACTGAATATCTCACTCAGAGTAAATTCTGAAAAGATGCAGCGTGTCCATGTTTGATATTCATATCAAATTCCTGCATCTAATTTTGTGTTTATGTTGGTTTGACTGCTCATCTTGGTAATTAATAAGAAAACCACCAAGACATCCTAAAATGAGGGTTTCTCCCAAACGGGATACCGTCTAACATTAGCTGAGAGTGTACACAGCAGCAATCTTTATAAATAACTGGAGTGGGAATATTTTTAGGCCAATCTAAGTTTCAGCTCAATTCTTCAGAGTGATTCAGAGACGGTGATAAATTCTCGTCCTGAGCTCCACCAGAGATGGAAAGCTTCCTTGGCAGAACAATGCTTTCACCTCCACTGAGAAGTTCATTTTTTGGCTTTCCTTCTTGCTTTTTGCAAAACAGTGGGACAGTGTTGATACTGTCAATCACAACACTTGAGCCGGCTATGAAATTAAGAATAAATACTCCAGAATGAATGTTTCATACTTTGACTTACGAGCCAAGATGTGATTCACACGGCTTTGGTTTGTTTAAAATGTGAAAATAAACTTACAGCACTGGTGGCATCAACCTCTGAATGTTGTAAAACACAGACTTAAGTGATGTCCAAAAAAATAACAGCTTTCCCTCAAGCACTGATTCGGCCAGTTGCAGACCTCCAAAGGTAATGTGTCAGGGTTGCATCACACCATTCATCATTGTTTAGTCTACACCTTTAAAAGCCCTCCTATCACCTGCTACATCCAGTATATTGAAGGTAAATTAAGTTTATACTAGTGGAGATCGGCTGCTACAATCCAACAGCAGAAGTCTTTCCAATTAGAAAGAAGATAGAATTCAAATAAAAGCATGATTGACCCTGTCACAACCTTGTGCAGTCTGCTTGCCTGTCTCTCACTGGTCTGTCTTTGTTGCAGCTACTAGAAGTTGGCTGGTAGGCGGAGCTGTGAGGGAGTGCCTGTTAGTGCCCGTCATTCTGGGTTGGGTCTGCAGGGCTTTTTAAGGACCGCCCTTTTGGTCACAATCTCTCTCAGCTGGGCCTGCTGCAGCCTCATCAGCCTGATCACTTTGTTTGGTTTGTTGCACCTTACAACACGACTTAGCACCATGATTCACTCATCCACGTACGGCTAACATGACTGATACCCTTCACACATACACATGCCATCAGTAACTTGCTTTTGCTCGTTTTAGTTAAATAAAACTAACTTTGACTGTTATCTCTGTGTGTGGCCTCCCTTTTGTTGCCGACCTTGAGCCAGGTGGTAACAACCCCCTCGTGTTTGATGAATATCGCCAGATGCTAAATTGACTTATACCTTTGGAATCAAACACAAAACTAGAGTGACGTGATGAAGCAGATTATGATGAATAGTGGGAAAGTGTTCAGCTGTACATATGTCTTTAAAGAAGATGTGCTCTTACACAGGAAACAGGAAGTGAATAGGCTGTAAGTGACATATACTTAAGAGAGTATGACCACTCGTGAGGTTACATGTGGGACAGTCCAGTTAACATTAATGTAGGTGACTCCTGACAGGGTGTCTCAAATGTTTTATGTGCCATAAGTCTGGATGTGAAGAAACATTTCATCATGGAAAAGACTCTTAATTTCAGTGAATAAAAAAATCAGAATGTTATTTTGCTTTGCACCCACATATTGACCTAGAAATACACTGCATGTAGGAGATGGTGATTCTAAAGCAGACAGGTTTTCATCAACATAGATGTTCAATAATTATCTCATTAAACCAAGTCCTGCCATCTTGTTTCATGACATACCTAACTTTGCAATAAAGGCCTCAGAATCTCCCCACCAGGAAGCCCTGAGTGACAACTGTGACGCCGAGATAAACGAGAACCATCGATCTAATGGTTTAAAGACTGCTAATGCTAAAGCCCCACAAACTTCTGCACCGGCTCGCCTAATCAGTGGAAACAGGCAGCTGTCCTATGTTAAAGTTGTGGCTTTTTATTAGCCTCATTTTGAAACAGCCGAGATGTCTAATGAGGCTCGTGTGGGGAGTATTTTCATTTACCAAGATTGTTAGATCGGACTGTTGGTGGATGAAAAAAAAGAAAAAGTGATTGAAGGTGGAGCTTCTTAAGTCTGCAGGTGGGGTAAATGAATATTAGCTTATGAAGACGGGAGAAAGCGTGAATGTCAGCCCTCTCTGCTGTGTCTGTGTCTTTGCTTCATGTTTAAAGGTGTGTCGTGACTGATTTTGTAAACCAAGGCAAAACGTTATGAATTGACCCAACACTGTATTTAATTTAACGGAGAAAAAAACACAGCGACAGCCTAATGAAAGCTGCTCATGGTCAAAGCCATTTTTAGTCTTTTTTGGTATTGTTTCTGAGCAGCCAGCTTTTGCAGTGAGCAAATAAGATTGCCGACCTGACATGGATAATAGACGTGGCTTCCTGGCACATTGATGGATGATTATATCCTCAATTATGGTTGCAAAATAAGATAATTGAAGAAAATTGTTTGTCTGAGCTTTGACACCCAGCAAGTTTAGCATATGTTGATGCCCAGGTTTTGAAGTGGATGATTTGTTGTAATGGCTGCTGATACACAGAAAGAGCAGTTATCATTCTGGTCTTCATCTGCAGCAATGCCTCGTCTATACGAGGTGCAAAAGAATCAGCTCTGAAGGACACAAAGGCAGATAAGTCTTCCAGGGTGCAAACTGCCGTCCTTCTGATTGTCAAATCTATGCGCCATGCAGGAATTCCTTCCATTTTCAGAATTACATGTGGAAATTTTACCTTACTTCATTTGCAGCTTAACTTTTGAAACTTCTCCCCTATGAAAGACTAGTGATAACAGCATGTGAATGTGAACTACAACAAATTGAGGAGGAGCATTGTGTTCATGTCAACTGCGGTGCAGGTAGTTCAGCCAGGTAGGCAAGAAACTCACTTCACTCCCAAAGACAAGTACATGTTCATCCAGGCTCAAGTGTTTTATCTGCATTGTCATTGTATAGCTTATTTAAAGCATTTTTGAATTGCAGCACAAATTATTAATGTGGTGTTATATCTGCAGACAAACAGGGCCAGCTTTGCAGAGATAAGGCTGCAGGCCACAGGCGGATAAATGCATCATTTCTAAATGCCTTTAAATGCTCACAGACACTCCAAAGATATTTGAGTGTCTTGTAAATGTTATTCTTATTCCATCAAGAAGAGGGACAGCTGAAAAGAAATGAAAAAATATTCGTAATTACGACAGAGACGAGAGAGAGGAAGGATAGAGAAGAGGGAGATGGGTGTGCTGAAATTAATGAGAGCATAGTCAAAGAAGAGCGAGATGAAAAACGGATAAAAGACAAAACTCATTGTAATTGGAAAGTAGGGGTGAAGTCAGAGAACGTAGGAGGGAATATCAGACCTAATCAAATCATAGAGGGTATGCTAAACGTTGACTAAATGAACAGAAGATGAGGGTAGAGCCAGAGGAAAATGGAGCAGAAAAAAGAAAAGCATTTATGAACTCAACGTAAAGAAAAAGAAAATATAGAGACGGAAAACAGCCCACGCTCCTCTGGTGAGAGGGCACTGCCATGTCTTCCCCTCTCATTAGCTGTAACTTCTGTTTCTTAGGGGACTGAGTGGGCTGAATGTCGCCACAACAATGGTTGCCGTTCCCCGTGGCAACAAACACTGATTTTAATTAGAGCCGACCTCTTTGTCACTCAGAGACAGACACATAGACTGACCAGAGGAGCTCGATGGGGGGATTCGAGCAAGCTGTCCTCCCAACAAACCTCATCTTAAGAGGTAAATAACAGGGAGACAGGGAGGTAGAGAGACAGATGAGCAGCCAGCTGGTGGAGAGTGGGTGTAGGAGCGGAGGGGGGGAGCTGTGTGAGGCGCCGCTCACCGTGACTTTTGAAGCCTGAGGCGTCCTGCTGTAGGACACTCTCCTGCAGTTGGTATTTTATGTAACCAGGCAGCGTGCTGACTGGAGTGCACTAAACACAGCAGTAGACAGGTGTCCTTGGCAGGTCTGCACCCCCCCACCCCTCCACAACCCCCCCACACCCTGGGACCAGAGGGAGCCTTTTTCCTCCCACTGTGATACAACATGATACCAAAGCAGCAGCGGCGCTCCTTGCATGACCCATGCTACCGTATGGAAAGAGAGAGAATATGATGTCTCTTTTTTTTTGTGGTTGCTTCTAGGAGCTTCAGGAAGACGCCTGGTGTTAGAACGTCAGAAGAACACCAGGAGAATGTGAAGAGAATGTGAGGAGAACGTGAGGAGAACCTCAGGACAATGTGAGGAGAATGGCAGGAGAACATCGGGAGATTGTCAGGAGAATGTCAGGAGAAAGTCAGGAGAACATCAGAACATGAGGAGAATGTCAGGAGAACGTCAGGAGAACATGAGGAGACTGTCAAGAGAATATCAGGGGTCCTGAACTCAAGTCTCACCAAACTTCTTTCAGGACGGCGGACGTCATGGAGAGTGGACGAGTGTGAAACATTGTTCATCCAAATGTTGTTCACGTCAAAGTCAATTGGTTGTCGGAGGCAATAGTTGTGACATTAAGTGTGTGTGTGTGTGTGTGTGTGTGTGTGTGTGTGTGTGTGTGTGTGTGTGTGTGTGTGTGTGTGTGGGTGTGTGTGTGAGTGTGTGTGTGTGTGTGTGTGTATGTGTGTATGTGTGAGTCTGCAAACTCCAGCCAGATGGATCTCACCTGAAAATTAAAGGTTAGCTGCTCGGCCAAATAGTTTTGCTATCTTGTAGATTAACGACATTGTTTAAAAGGAGGTTCTGGTGGATTAATCTGTTCAGGTTTGGACCACTCATCCCCAACACCTAGAAGATGAAAAGTTTTTTAACCGTTGCCCAGGTGATAATATTTTTACCAGTGTTGTTTACTTTATTTATTGATTTTTGGTCTGTGTTTTTCAAGCAGGATTCGTCACAAATTAAATTTTGTGTGCTCGTCAGTTGACATTTCAGCAACAAAATCAACACTTGCAAACTCACAAGGGCCTCATTTTGATACCTCAAAACCAAATAATCAATGGAAAGATTAGTAAATAACTAAATCCTGTTTTTGGTTGACAGGCAGGGAAACAGGAAGTATGGGAGGATATCGGTTCCATTCGGGGTCCCTGAGCACCTACCATGACAACGAGGGGACACCCAGATCACTTTCGAAGCTATTAAAAGGTCAAACATTGAATCAAATCATTTCCCCTAGTATGTGACACATGCTAGATGTGATAGCGCCATTAGCACACTGGTGACAGCTTCCTCCTGTGTTACCGAGCCCGGCGACGTGAAGTCAGTTACCTTATCTCAAACGTCGAGAGGCGGTTTGTCATGTTCCATAGGCATAGGTGTTAATGTGAGCTTATTTCCTGAAGGAAATAGATTTATTCCAGAATACAATATAAGCTTTTCTCACATCAGACAGCTTGTCCTACAAGAACACAACCCCCCCCACCTTATCTGGTACAAACCTGAATCACCAGGGAAAAAGCAAGCACAATGTGAAGCCACAGCTCTAAATGGGTTGAATGGATAAGAAAAACGGAAGTCAGCCAAAAGGAAATCTTTACCACACAATGCATTTGCTCAGTTTGTTTTGTAAAGTGGATGACTGTGAAAAGGTGTAGATATTTTCATGGTATTGATTTGATGTATTGTTTGGAAATGAACTTTTCCTGCAGCAGTTTCAACTTCCTCTTCTCCGACCACTTCCAAACGCATAGGTCAGCACATCTTTGTTAAAGTTGTCTTTATGTGTCTTTGTTGCTAAGCAACCCGAGTAGTAAGTGTTTCTTTCTCTTTAATTGTTTTATGAAACTTCCTACACACCGTGACAGTGGTCCAGTTGAGGATTTCCAGACTTTAGAAGACATTGCAGAACAAACTGTTCAAAATGACCTTCATCTTATCAACGAAGCCAGATTGAACTAATCATTAACTAAACTTCAGTTTGTCTTCAGGACATATTGGATGTTCTCCAATGTTTCCTGCTTAATTCACTTAAACAGGTTACTGAGCTGAGCCCTAAACACCTCAATAACACCCTGACAAATGACGTTCTACTCTGGATGACATCACCTCAACCCAGAATTTAAAATCCTTCTCCTCTAGTAAAGCCTTAATGGTCAGGTAGCAACATACCGTCCAGAGTTCATTGTACCACCACCATTTTAGAACATTATTTACCCAGGATCAGGGTGACCCATTATCCCTAGAGTCTCCAAAAGAAGAATGAAAGCCAGAACCTTCTGGTATCAGACTCCTTGCTGGTGAAACCCTCTCTAAATTTAAGATTTGGCTGAAAACATTCTTTTTGAAAAAGCTTATAATTTAGGCAGGTTTAGGTCATCCTTTAGCTATACTGCTATAAGGTTAGACTGCTGAGGGCAATTCCCATGATTCACTGAGCTCCTCTCTCCTCCTCTCCCTCTCTTTCTCTTCACATTCATGGCTCATTGATTCATGTCACTAACTTGACTTCTTCCCCCGGAGTCTTGGTGTTTTATCATTCTGCAGGTTCCTGTGGATTGTGCTTGTACCTACTGCTTGTTGTGCTTCTTATCCTTACTCTTCTTCTCTCTTCCCTTCCAAAGAGTTTGTTGTGATTTAGTGTTTATATAAACTTGTTATATACCATAGAGATTTTTTTATTTGTAATAAAATTTGTTGTTTCTAATTCTGTGGATGAATATGTTTATAATTGGTTTGCTATTCTCAGTCAAAGAATGCCACAAACTAATTTTAATTACTGTTGCTATCAGTCCAGTCGTGTACTTGCTATTTACATATGGACTATAGAAAAAGGTAACTTACATAGTAAAATAATTGATATCGAAACAAAATATTAGTCCTTGCATACAAAAAGTCTTTTTTTTTCTTTTTAGCGGACTGGATTTGCACTCATATTGAAACTATAGTATGATTAATAAAATATATCAAATAGCAAAGTCCTATATACGTAAACTGTCCCTCTCAGCCTGGTAGGGTGGCATCTCTGTGTCATCCTCAAGCTCGGATCCCCTACCAGAGGCCTAAGAGTCTGAGGGTTCTGCTCAGTATCTTAGCTGTTCCTAGGACTGCGCTCTTCTGGACTGAGGCTTCAGATGTTCCAGGAATCTGCTGGAGCCACTCTTTCAGTTTGGGGGTTACTGCCCCAAGTGCTCCTACTACCACGGGGACCACTTTAGCCTTGACCTTCCACATCTGTTCCAGCTGTTCTTTCAACCCGTGATACTTCTCAGTCTTTTCGTGTTCCTTCTTCCTGATGTTGGCGTCAGCTGATATCGCCACATCTATCACCACTGCTCTCTTCTGCTCTTTGTCCACCACCACTATGTCTGGTTGGTTAGCCAGGAGCTGCTTGTCAGTCTGGAAGTTGTAGTCCCACAGGATCTTAGCCTTGTTGTTCTTAACCACCTTTGGTGGTATGTCCAATTGGAATTTGGGTACTTCTAGTCCATGCTGGGTACAGATGTTCCTGCACACTATCACAGCTACTTGGTTGTGCCTTTCCCTGTATGCTGACCCAGCTAGCATCTTACACACTGTCACCACATGCTGGACTGTCTCTGGGGCTTCTTTACATAGCCTGCACCTTGGGTCAGAGCTACTGTGGTAGACATTGGCCTCTATTGCTCTTGTGCTTAGGGCCTGTTCTTGTGCTGCCATGATCAGTGCCTCTGTGCTGTCTGTCAGGCCAGCTTTGTCCAGCCATTAGTAGATCTTCTTGATATCAGCCACTTCCTAACCCTAACCCTAACCCTCCTTAGCAGCTGGTTCATCTGTGTTGCTAGACGCTCATGGAGTGCTTTCAGCTTCTTTATCCAGTGTGTATGGATCATATCGGGGCCCGGTGCTGACCAACTTTTCATCTTTGACACTCTTTATTGGGTGTCTGTCATTGAGATGGTTACTGGGTCTTGTAACCATCTGGGTCTTGCATAAGGACCCTCACTGGATAGTGTCCACCATGTCTGGGGTTCAAAACCACGCCCTCCTGCATTCCAGACCACACCCTCCTGCATTCCAGACCACGCCCCTCCTGCATTGTGTAAGTTGACTGGATAGTGTTTGTCCCGACCGGGATTTAACCATATATATATATATATATATATCTCCAAGCAGCTGGATAGTACACACCAGCTCGGGCTCCTTCCCTGCCAGAGAGGTGACATTCCACGTCCCAAGAGCCAGCATCTGTAGCCGGGGATGTGTGTTAGTTATATATATGTGTGTTAGTTATAGCACACACAAACACTGTGTACAGGCCCCTGTACAAACACACACTAGGGCCTGTTGGCATGCAATTACTAACAGTCAGTACATGGGGAGGAGCAGTGACGGGTCGCGACTTCGGGGTGCGCCCCAATGAGCAGCTTGTGGGGGGGGGGGCGGCGCCTTGCTCAAGAGCACCATGGCAGGGGCTGAGAGGTGAGCTGACACCTCCCACTGTCACCTCACACTCCGAAGATGTCTGGCGGGAGTGGGAATCGAGATAGTGGATACAGTATATTGGTAGAAGGATGCTGAGTTTTGAACTGCCAGGCAGGAGGCCTAGACGAAGACCAAAGAGGAGATTTATGGATGCAGTGAAAGAGGACATGAAGGTAGTTGGTGTGAGAGCAGAGGATGCAGAAGACAGGGTTAGATGGAGGCAACTGATTTGCTGTGGCGACCCCTGAAGGGAAAAGCTGAAAAGAAAAAGAAGAAGACAGTGTGCTCTCGCGCAACAAAACTCGCGACTTCACCTCATCGCAGATTTTTGGGAGGCGGTTATGTGATAACGTACGTACATTCTATTGGCTGATGGCATCCAGAAGTGTGCTATGTTGCGTGAATCTCAGACTTCTGTTAGACACAAAAGTGCTTTAAACAGTCGATAAGAGTGTGGGAAATGGTAATACAGACAGAAGGTGGTTTAATGTCTGAATGTGTATATATATATATATATATATATATATATATATATATATATATATATATATATATATATATATATATATATATATATATTCAAAACATTTGTCAGTAATAGGTAGCTGACAACCTGTGGGAATATGGTTTAGGATCCAAATCTCAATATCTAACATCTAGAAGTTTCTGTCTGTCTACACTTACAGTAAGGTGGTCTCTGGTTGTCATCAGGGGACAACACCACAGGAAAAGGACACCATTACATCTAACTTTCCATTTTCCAAGTGAGACTGGACTGCATGGATGTCCTACTTGTCAGCAGAATTAACCATTCGGTGAAAGTAAAGATTTGTGTGGTTTTATGTCTATTGATATTGATATTCTTTGACCTTCCAGCTATTCTGTTTGTCACTCTGTGAACTTCCTCTCCCTGGAAGGAACCATTTTCCAGAGCAAATTTAACCCCGTGTGCCTTCATTAAAGCTCTGAATAATTCATCCTTCCCAGATTCAACCCCCCTTGTGTTTTTGCTGACTAGACCTAATGTGAAGTACTGTCAAATAGGTCTGAATGGGTTTCTGTGTCTGACAGACAGAAATGACTTCTCGTGCATTGATGTCTGCTCCTCTTCTCAGAGCATGAGTTATTCATATGACATGGAAGCCAGTGGATTATATTAAATGGACCGTATGACTGCCAGAAAATATTGTATTTCATATGACCTGGCATCTTCACAATGCAGTATCACAAAACTTTTGAAATATATATCAAACAAGCACAAGCATATATATATATATATATATATATATATATATATATATATATATATATATATATATATATATACACACACACACACACAAAAGAGGTATATATATATATATATATATATATATATACACACACACACATATATATGTATATATACTGTATACAGTATATATACATATATACTGGGTATGGATCAATATATATGTATATATATATATATATATATAGAGAGAGAGAGAGAGAGAGTCACACCGGACGTCGCCCGGGTCAAGGTCCGCGTCAGTTGCTAGGGAACCAGGGCAATCTGATGAGAAATGGGTTACTGGAACAAGACACACATGGACAAGGGCGGAGAATACGGAGTTGTTGGAATACTACTACACGAGTAATCCCAGAGTGAGGGGATATATGGGGCGGATGTGGGACCAATGGATGCTTCGAAACCCACAATCAAGGCTAACAAAGAAACAGCTGTTAGCACAGTGTTCCAACATCCGTAACCGAAAACTGCTGTCACAACTAGAGATTGATGAAATATTACAACAATGCTACGGCAAGGGGGAGCCAGGACGCCAGGTCAGCGGGGGGATTTCACCATCCCCCCCACAATCTGAGATTGGGTACCAAGCCCCAAGAGACATAGACAGCCTCAATACAAGAGCTGCTGACCTGAGAAGGAAGATCGTGACCCAAATGGAAACCTGGAGCCTCCGACAAATACCGAAGCTAAGTTGTCAAGTACCTTCAGAAGATCTGCTAGAAGATGTGAATGCTGCAATAAGAACCATCCCCACAGGGAACATAACTGAGACCAACAAGCTGATTCACAGTACAGCAACAGTAATCCTCGAGATGCTGGGATATA
>CM023612.1:16578309-16738309 GCA_013358685.1 Antennarius maculatus | reverse complement strand
TGGGTTCCCTCCGGCTTCCTCCCACCTCCAAAAGCATGTGCTTTAGGTTGATTGGCCGGTCCCACATTGACCATAGGAGTGAATGTGTGTGTGAGTGGTTGTTTGTCTCTGTGTGGCTCCGCGGTACACTGGTGTCGTGCCCGGAGTGTCCCCCGCCTCACGCCCTGAGACTGCCGGGATAGGCGCCGGCTCCTCCGCGTCAGCGGATTGAGCGGGTTACGATAATGACTGACTGACAAATGTAGGTGGGCTTATCGATGGGATTCATCTGACAATAGTTTTAATTCTTAAATACTGATTCCACGAAAATATCTGGTGGGGATGAGCGAGTACACCACTATCTGTATCTGTATCTATTCAACCAACTAGATTATCTGTATCCGTATCTGTATTCGGAATGGGCGGGGCTTAAACAGGAAGTGGGTGTGGTTTGACCGGAAATGGGTGGGGCTTAAATCGCAACATTATTTTAAGTCTAAAATTAATATGGATTGATCATAATTTGCTATATTTATTTTTTATTTTAAAACTATTTACAGAACAGCCTCGAAATTGAGATTCAAATTAATGTTTTTGATCACAAAAGTAAAAGAACTATTTACAGAACAAGTTTTTTATGGAGTCATGAATATTCTTAAGTCTATGAATGACTATTTACCGAAGAGCCTCAGAATTGAGATTTAACGCTTTTGAATAGTAAAGGAACTATATTTAGAACGAATAAACACAAAATGCATTAATGAAGTGCATGCAATAGGAAATTATCAACTACAAAGTATGCATGAACAAGAATTGTCATACTTAACAAAACTTTTTTTTTTCTTCTTTTTCAGTTTAATAGTTTTTTATAATCAAAATGTTTTTTTTCAATTATTTATTTTTAGCACCTAATGTTCCTGCCATTTTTTTCACATAAAGTTAAACAATGTTGATTGCGCTGAGTGAGTGTGTGTGTGTGTGTGTGTGTGTGTGTGTGTGTGTGTGTGTGTGTGCGTGTGCGTGTGCATGTGTGTGTGTGTGTATGCTCGCTATGTCTCAGTTAAAATATTTATAAAATATAGAATTATTAATTTGAACAGAGTTTAGAACAAACAGGTAGAAAAAGACGAGTGGAGGCTGTGGTTAAATGCACACGTACGTGCAACAAAAAAACAACAACAAGAAAGTTCACCAGGTAACCAAACAACGAAATAGAGGCAAGCTGAAGAAAACCTAAGAAGAAAGACGTGAGGAACAATGAAGCCACCAACAGAGAGATCAGTAACTGCGTGTACCGGAGACAGAGTGGGACAGGGACAAACTCCGCTCTAACTGCAGTCTGTAGGGGCGGGAAGTATGTGTGACTGGCCAATCACAGAGCATGAAAACAGTCAGGATGATTTTCCTTCAGTCCGAGTATTAACGGGTTTTATTTGTATTGTCCTCGTATTCGTCAAAAATGCGTTATCCGTACCGGATACTCGTATGAAATGAGTATCCAGCTCAACCCTAATATCTGGTCCTATTTTAGATGTGTCATTTGAAATGAAATCTGTCCTCTGTTGGGAATCTAACGTTCAGCTCAGCTTAAATTTTCCTGAAAGTCTGTGTGATCAGCATGAAGCCGTGTTGAAAGTGACTCCTGTGACCTGTCTGAGGTCATATCCGCTCCAGATATTCAGCTGTGACTTTTAAGGCAGACTGAGTTTGTGTTGCTTTATTGTTGTTGTTGTTGTTGTTGTTGTTGTTGTTGTTGTCACTGACTTTGAAGCGAGGTAATGACACTAACATCACTCAAAATGTAATTACACCCCGCCCCTTTCTTTTTGAGATCCACTGGAGTGTTAAAGTGAATGAAGGGAAATGTAGTGTGAAACCAGTGAGGCTGCATGGGCCAGGCTGATGGAAGCCACAAACGGTTGGATGAGAACCAGTCTGTCCCTCCTCTTCCTCCTCCTCTTCCTCCTGCCCTTGCTCTTCTTCTTCAAAAAGTCACATTGCACTGATGGAGTGGGAAAATGCTGGAGTGAGGAGTCACAGTCAAAGTCAGATGGGAACAAGAGAGCGATTGAGGATCTTTTACGAGATGACAAGTACTGTTTATCGGGACGGGGATTAGAGGTGAAGTGGTTTTAGGGTGGAAGCATCCATCCCAGGATGTGCTGTTAACAGAACACGCTCTAAATGAGTTGTAGAATATGGCTCTTTGTGTGTGTGTGTGTGTGTGTGTGTGTGCGCGCGCGCGCATGTGTGTGTTTGTGTGTGTGCGCGCGCGCGCATGTGTGTGTTTGTGTGTGTGTATGCTGGGGTTATGTCACTATTAATTCCTTTCACTTTAGACACCGTTTTAAGTTACACACAAGCAGCTTTCTCTTACATGCTACAAACCCCTGAGTAAGAGGAGACAGCTCCAGTTTGTTTTTCCACAGAGAGCAAGGGCAAGAGATGGAGAGATGCACAGATCGGATGAGACGACGAGTACGCATGGGAAAAATGTGGAAAATGAAAAAAAAACAAGGCATAAAATATTAAGAGAAGAAATCCAGTCTGAGAAGCACAGAGGGTGAGGGCAGAGAGCCTGCATTGTTTTCTCTGCTTTGATTTTCTGCCCTCATCAATAACCCAATACACACATGTAGAAACGCACACACACACGCGCGCGCACACTCACACACACACACGCACACACTGACAGAAATACTCAGGGTTCATTCTTCCTGTAACCTGAGATATTTCCTTCTGATTCTTCTCACTGTCTGCGACCAGAAACAGAAGAAGTGTTTGCCTTTCTTGTTTCTCATGTCTTCCAGGGATGAAACAAATATCTCTCTAAGCACCGTTTAGCAGCTAATATTCAAGACCCTAAGGTTTCAGTATGTGACATGAACACCGAAGTCAAGGCTAACAATGCACCGCAGAGCCAGGCATCAGGTTTACATGAACATAAATACCCAGCAGCATTTGGAGGAAAAAAAAGTAAAGGTCATTTTTTTAGATTTAATGTTCTCAAGATATTTCACAAATCTTCAAACCAGACAGATTATTTCATCACAAATAATCTGATGAAAACAATACAAACAATTATTTCTAATCTGTGTATTAAGTAATGTACCAAAGCAATTCGTCAGCTTTACAGGTACAAGTTATTTTTATCTCATATGAAACAGAGAGCGCATTTAAACACACAAAACCATTTTTATTTGAGTAACAATTCAATTTTTTTCAATAGCAAATCTGGTGCAAATCATAGCACCAGTTATTTGATATACTTAACAAAAAGAGCAGCAACCACATGAAAAAAACATGGAGACAGTAAGAGAAAAAGTGTCCATTAACAGGCAAAAACCTTTAGCAGATCCAAGACTCATGGTGAAGTGAAGTGTCAGCTTAGGTGAGAGAAAAAAAGAGAAATGGAGAGAGAGAGAGAGAGAGAGAGAGAGAGAGAGAGAGAGAAAGAGAGGGGGCGAGAGAGAGAGAGCACCAAATGTAACAGCTGGTAATAATAAACTTAATATTAATCAAAGTAATGGTACGGAAGATGATAATGATGACATCAATGGGTGTCAAACATCAACCCAGCAGTAGATTGTTTCCAGGGTAACCTGGGTGATAAAGCACAAGTGAGAGAAATCCATTAAAAAATGAACTAATGAGACATGACTGTGTAGAGAAGGAGATGAAGAGTAGGAAACAGGAGCTCTGTGCTTCACAGGAAGTCCCCCAGCGGTCCAAAGCTATGGCAGCATCACTAAAAACTAGCCTTATCTAGCCTTAATTCCAAGTGTTATCAATCCTACTCTTCAATGTGGAGAGGACGTCTCGCTCCTGGAACAAGACTGGAAGAGGAGTATGATAACTGAATGTTCTGGCTCCCATTCGACTCTTGGGGACTCTAGGGATCATAGCAGGATGCTGCATCCATGTAGGGTATTAAGACCTCTTAGATACTAGTGTCTGACCATTAAGGGCTTCATGAATGAGGAGAAGAACTGAGAATCTGAGAATAATTGTAATTAATCTACAAACCAACTCCTTTCGCAGAGACAATGATGATATCTGTAATGAACACTGATGTTCTTCTGGTCTTATTTCTCAACACCTTGAAAAGATCTGGCGCTCCTCAAAGGGATGCAGGGCACAAGGACAGGAAGCTGCTTCTGAATGCCAATCGTGGTCTCTGGAGACACTTGATCTCACTCTCAAAACCTTTTCTCCCTCTCTTCTCATATCTTCTTCTTCTTCTTCTTCTTTATTTCCTCTTGTCAGCCGGAAGTAATTGCTCAGGGCTACACATGTTAAACAGATGTGTGGGAATTGGAGAGAACATCAAGGTTAAGACGAAAGGTGTAGAAAAAAAACCCCCAGGCAGCTCCGCTCCCTGTGTAAGTATTTATGTCTGGGCGTCTCAAGGGAGGAGGGATTGATTTGCATGTACAGGTGCATATGTTGGAGGAAGTGGCTCACATTTTTATCTAAAATCATGCATGTGCAACAAGGGACTCCAGCATGCTTGTTTGGTGTAATGTTGGTGTGTTAAAAATGAAGGTGAATATAGTGCACGTTATCATACTCACAATAATTTCTTTATATTGGGAAAAACCATTTGGAGCTCCATTTGAATGGCAAATTGAAAGTATTGCATCAATTTTTGACATGTAAATATAATATATGGATTCATACATGTTTATGAAACAGTATGGCATGTGTGTTTTATAAATTATAATTGTAGAGCATAATAAAACGTACATGTACATGCATACAACTACAAACCCAGGAGTTAATATTTCAGTATGCAGCTGGAGCGCTGCACAGTTCTTCCACTATCTATCTATGAAGCCTGCCTCCCAGCCAGAGTCCCTCCATATATGTTTCATGAGGATGACGATATGATGATACAACAACTGTAGGAATTCAGCCGGCTTCAAAACTTCCCCCACTGTGAGGAGAAACCCTCTGATGTCTCCACAGGTGTGGGTGGTAGTGAGATTGTGTGAGCCTTCCGGAAATTCAACGGCTTTCTTTTTAATGTAATTGTTCTTTACCTTTAAATAAGTTCTAGGAGCAAATCTTTCCATGTTCCCCACATCTTTCAAACAAAAAACTCAGTTTGTAGAACTGGGTCAAACTAAAAACAGTGAAGAAAGAAACAGGTGGTATGAGCGGTTCTAACGAACATTACAGCAATAACTTTAAACCAACTTGTTATTGCATAATAATTTTTAGCATAAAATCTGATTCAACCTCAAAAAGGTTATTCTGGTTGACTTCCTGTTCAGCATCAGAAGACTGAGAAGTGAATCACCAAGTGAGCTCAGATTAGCGTGTGTAGTGTACGTATGTGTGTGCTTCTCAGGAGATGATGTAAATACACACAGATGAGCGACGTTTCAAGCATTCATTTCCCCTCACGCTCGTCAAACACACATCACCTGACCCCCCCCGTTCCCCCCTTTCTCAAACAGACTGACCCTTCTGGATACACACACACATTTGCAAAGCAAACATCACTCTAACTTCTGTTATTGCATAATCTAGTTTGGACAAAGCAAATTCCAGTAGCCGCATGGAATAGTTAAATTTTCCTCAAGCGCCCAGAGGGAGTGTAGTTTACCAAAGGATATTCATATCTTTTCACTTCCTTCTCTGGAACAAAAGATGAGTTGATCCAAAGGAGCCCAACTTTTCATGCCAGACAGGCTCAGAACCATGCGAGGGTCCCAGCTGTCATCCTGCAGCCATGCGTGACATGGGCAAACAAACAGAGGGGGGCTGCTCCTTCTCCAAACGCAACCCATCGATCATCACGTGGCACCGAACATTTCCTGGAAGAGAGAAACTAGATGATGCAGAGAGAGAGAGGAGTGGAGCCGGTGTACAAGTCTGTGTACAGACATAATAGAAGACAGGAAGACTCTCTGGGGACTAAAATGTCCTCTGATGTCGCACCCAGACATCTGCCGTACCCCCCACATCCCCATCCCCACCAGCCTGGGTCAGAACCGTTCCCGTGCCCACGCCATTGGGAGTATAGATGGAGATGAAAAATAATAAAACAGAGGAAGAATATATGTAACATGAATCCAGTGGGGAATAAAGAAAGAAGGATCTTCTAGGGCTTGACAATATGAGAGATTTGGAGAAGACTGGGGATTACAATTCCACAGATATGTCCTTTCTTCTTCTTCTCTCCTCACCTCCAGAGGCTATCTTCACTCTCTGACTCTCCCCAGCTCCTTACATCACCTGCTTCTCCTCTCCTCACCCATGTGCCTCCTGGCTATCTTTACTCTCATCACTCTATCCTCAGTCCTGGAGAAAAGTTCAATCTTTGCATTTTCATTGTGGTTGCCCACACCAACACTGCGCTTCATGAAAGTTTCATCTTCCCCCGCCTCCCTGTCTTTTTCTCTTGTGGGGTCCATCGCACATGCATCTACGGCGCCATCCAGCTCCCCAGGTGAGGAATGATGATGAGAAAAACTGAGGCGACCAGCAGAGATTTGCGATGCTGGATTGTCTCAGTGCTGCTCGGGGGTAAATGAAGACAGCTTGCATGGAGATGGTATCATGGGGGGGTTTCAGACCTCGAGTGTCTTTGTGTTATGGCCATGCACGCCAAGCGAATGCAGAGCTGCACATGCACATATGTCCAACTATACCATTTAGACACGCTCGTATTATCACAACACAAACACTGGCATGCCTACCACAGGCTAACGTAGCAGTGTGCCAGTGATGCTATAAAAAGGCCCCTGTAAGCATGGCAGGCTTTCAGAGAAAAGGTTAGCAGGGTAAACAACATTTCTTCTGTAGCGTTAAGTTAATCCAGCATTAATGTCACTTGAAGTCAGCGGGAACCGAACTCTTCCCACGCTGGCGGACGTAAACGACAGCTCAGATCAGGGAAATGTTGGCAGCGTGTTTCAAATACAAGTAAAGTTTGGATGGATTTTTCTTTTTTTACCAATCCTTTTTGATCTTTGTTCACCTCAAAGCGGAACAAAATGAGGCACTGCATTAAAACTTCAACCCGCTTAATCTTTGTGTTTTTCTTAAATACACACAAATTCTAAATTCAAACCCTGCAGATCATTCTGTAACAGTTGGCTCATGGGCGGGTCTCCTTTTCAGTTCGCAGGAACTGAATCGTTGAATTTTTGTGATTTTAAATTTAAAACTTATATTCTGCCCTTTGCAGTACTGCATACATTTTCAGCCGTGGTTGTACGGTCAATCTTCTCACTTTTCACTCTTTTACTGTGAAGCTACACTCTGGAGGCCAGCAACTAATGCGGCGGCTGATGGGACCTGATGTTGCGTCGCATCAAATGGAGAGGCGGCAGTCGTCTAAATCCTGTAAAATACAAATACATCCACAGCGACTTTATCTTGTGTATGTACAGCGGTTCCGCACAGCCAAATGTCAATATGCAGCTATTATAGAGAGTGTTAGAGAGAAAGAGATGCAGGGCAGATAAACATCATTTACTAAATACCAAATTACCGTGGGCCATCAGAATTTAAGGGATTTTTTTTTTGCTACCATACATCAGAGTGTCAGCACTGTTGAAACAAGAATGTTGGCCATAATGAATCTTAAATGCCAATGCCTACTGGCGATACAGCTTTCATCCACTCTGTGGAGGACAGGCTGTCTGAAGGGCAGGGGAAAAAAGGAAATAAATAAGGAAATAAATTAAAACTGAAGCTGCAGCATCATGTTAGAGCAGAATTTGTTTTTAATGCTTTTAGCAGTAACAAATAACTTCTTTTTGCGTTCTCTAGGCCAGCGTTTGCTTCCATCTATACTTCAGAGATGGATGTGTTTCATATTCCCACATAAGGAGGAATGAAGAGTTTAGAAAGAGAGGGAAAAATGAGAATGGATTGACGGTTCAGGCGAGCTGAGCTACATCAGCTAACAGAAGCTAACCTCTTAACCGACCCACAGTCATCTGATAGCTCAGGTGATTCCCTTTTAAGCATGCAATTGGTCAGATGGATTTTTAGCACATTGCTAAGAACCAATCCCATTTCGACTTTTAAACCATCATAACCCATTTTAAATTGCCCCTTGTCCCCTAACTTTAATAGCAGTGGTTGAAATTTATTCTACTATGACTCAATGACATCACAATCCTACAGGTGAATTCTGGGAAATACGGTCCCAATATCTACTTGGACCCTGTTCTGCTAAATTCTCTTCCAGTCTGAGGAGCGAATGCTGTCAGGTTATTCAGTAATTTTGCTGCGCTCAGAGGCGAAGTCAACTACCTAAAATAGATATCGTGAAAATGCCTATTATTGATTTATCTGGTCCCCCCACAATGATAAGCCCGGAGCATTTATAGCTTCATTCCTCCACCATTCTTCTTGTTTTATGCCTCAGTTGATGGTGCATTAAGTTCATTAAGGAGCAGTTTACTAAGGCACATATAACAGCTGCTTTTAAGAAATGCCTTTACATCCTTCAAAATGACATCACATCGGTATTAAATGGAGAGAAAAGATAACGTTTCTCCGCTACACTCAGCGTTTTCTGTTGCAGCTGCTCGATATTTGATTCTCCTAAATGACTAATAGTAGAACTGTAGCAGTGAAACAGCAACGCTGACTACCTCCCTTCCTCTTACGCTAATGTGATTAATAATAACAGTGTCTAAGTTGTCAGCCAGGTGTGCAGTCTTTTAAAGGGGTGACAGGGGGTCCAATGACGTCCCTCAACTATTATCATCCCAAAAATGTCTTGAATGTCATTAGCTTGTGATTTACTGCATAACCATCTAAACTGTCACATTTGCTTTAAGTGGGGAGTTGTATACCACCATTGGTTGAGGGTAAGTCAGACACCACAGATACATGCAAAAAAAATTCCTCAGAGCGCCACAGCCGTAGGTTCAGCCATCGTCCATCTGAAAGAGTAGAAAGCACCACAGAGAGGAAGCAAAGTTGGAATAATGGGAATGAATGTGAGCAGATGAAGAAGGAAGCTCAGTGCATCATGGGAAGTCCTCCAGCCCATTACAGTGAGACCAGAGGGGCGAGCCTGAAGCCAACACAAACTGCAACCTTTACGTGTTATATGAGCACATTTGTCATGACTGAGGACCGAGAGGAAGCTAAGCGTCGCCCAGCTCCCCATGAACGGCCTCATTTTTATAAGATGAACTATGAGATGCTGTCCCAGTCCTCACCCCAGTAATTTCCAGTCTGCCCCTTACAGATCTTTGTTATAAACGTCAGTCTCACAATTGAGAGGCATTTATTTTCACATTAAATAAATGCTGCGTCCAGAGGGCTGTGTTTTCTCACAGACGTTAACGAAAGAAAAATTTTTCAGTCCTTTTACAACACCAGATAATTGTTACCACGGCAGCAATGCCACCAGGAAGAGCTTTTCCCAACAGTCACGGTTTACTGCTATGACAGAAATGTGTCTGCAGTCTCAAACTGCTGCATGTTTGTCTGTAATAATCAAAGAGGTGTATTTCTACAGATGACTTTACTACTTCCATATGTCTATTACGGATACGGAGATATTTTGAGACATTCATGTGCAGCGTGACAGAAGCTTTGTAATGAAATGCCTTCGCCCAAGGCGGAAGGAGGGGGAGGAAAATCAAAAGAGCTCCAGTTCCCAATTATTTCGGTCCTCATCGGGAGCAGATATTGATAGGCAATGATGTGTGTATCAATTTGACCAGAGCGCCGTCTAACATGGCCAGACTGGGAGGCACCCGCAAAAAGAGAGAGCAAAGAGGCTGTGGAGAGAGCTTTGGACAATGTGGAGGAGATAGAGAGGAGTTTACAGATGGATCAGTATACAGACAGAAATGCAGCAAAATGAAAATGGATATGGAGATATGAAGGGAGAAACTGAAGGAGAGCAAAGAAAAGGTTTTTGAGCAGCTGAATGGATGAGGCTGGGAGAGACAGGCAGGGGGGAGATAGCTGGAATGGAAGATGGATTAGTGTGTCTGCAACTACCTGTGTGGGGGTCAGTGTTAAATTGCAGATAACAGCTTGGCAATGGCTGCAGTGTGGGCAAACATTGACTGGTTACCCCATTGATTTAGCTGAGAGTGAGTACAGACAGATGAGCAGAGTTGGGACATGTGCAGCTGTTCATCAATGTGTCAGGGCCAACGGCGTACACCAAGGTGTGTCTCCATGACGGCATGGATGGGGAGACAAAGTCGCTCAACCAAACACACACATGAGAAATCAAACAAGGTTGTCCAAATGCTTGTTTATATTTCATTTTTCTTTTTTAGATAATCACAAATTTAAAGTGCATGCATGACTAGACTCTCACACGTATTTGAGTGGGGTAATAAGATATTTTTGAATCCCCCCAATTTTTATCATAAAAGAATAAAATCTTGATCTAAATTCTGAACTTTTTTCTAATTTTACCCGTTTTTACTCGAGAACACACTTGTTAAAAACCGTCTCAATTAAAATCACGTTTATCCGCTGCTGCTTCTTCAGCTTCCTGACACTTCTCCTGCTTTTCGCTCCTTCTCTCATCGATGACATCACGCTCTGATGACAACGAGAAACAGTCACCCGCCCAGTGCTGTTCTGACATTTGTTTTGAGGGTGGTGGTGTTGGTGCGAGGCAGGTGGAGGGAGGTGGATGCTGGGAGAGGAACGGCCCAGGGTAGGATGTCTATAATTACATATTGATTTCTTTGGGGCCGTAGTTCAGCCGAGGCTGTGAATGTGTGGAATAAATCACTTGGCCTCTATGATAGCTAAGTATTTATTCCTTTTAATTCTGTTTATGGTGATCTTGATTCATGCCTTGCAACCCCCCCGACCACGCCTCAATGCTGCTGCCCCTTTCATGTCAGAGGGAGGTCGCAGTGCAGAGTGGCTTTCTGTATGTGTGTGTGTGTGTGTGTGTGTGTGTGTGTGTGTGTGTGTGTGTGTGTGTTTGTGTGTGTGTGTGTGTGTGTGTGTGTGTGTGTGTGTATGTGCTCTTCCATGCATGAGTGCGAACATCAACCAGGGAGTGTGCATCTAAAACTGGTGAAAATGGAGGTCTGAATGGACACTTTACAGAAAATGTTCCTTATTCCACTTTAGGGGGGTTATTTTCTCTCTTAACTCCATGCAGTCAAACAGAATCAGTCATTTGCAGAGCTGCAATTCTCCATATAATTGGAAGGAACAAAAGTAGACATTCAAGGGTGAGACAGAGGAACTAAGATAAAAAATAAACAGCGTAACTTGTGACCTGGATTACTGCTCGGCGCGGTGCAAACATAAAAAAGGTGCTGCAGTGTTTGGAGAGCTCCGTGGGATCCTGATTTGATATAAAACACAGCGGCTTTGACTGAAATTACTGAGCCACACATTCCAGGTAAACGTTGTGTATTCGCTGTTGATTGGCTCAGCTAGGACGCTTGTATGGAAGGAACAGTTACTGCTGGAGGTAAGGGGGAAAGATCAAATGAACTCTATTGATCCCAAAGGGGGGTTTAGCTATTACTGCAGTATGAATGTGATATAGATAAAATACAGTATATTTACCTTACTGATCATTCTGCAGATTAAGTCCAGATAAATTAACTAGAAATTCAGTGAATGAAGTTTTAGCTGCGGCAGCATGCAGGTTGTGTTGTGCAAATACCTGGAACTTCACTGTTACATTTTTTAAAGACATGGTTGGAACATTGCCTCTTTGTACGCATCCATGGTCGTCGTCACCAGTGTCTTCTTTCAATGTTTTTTTAAAGCTGCAGTGCAGAAATGACGTTGTCTAATTTGAAAGGTGCTGAATCCACGTGTTGAATTGTTCTTTCACTCCTCATTGATTTATTTCTATTTTTTCCAGTCTACATGCTCTTAGCCCTCGGAGAACAAACTTTCTTACACTACTTTATATCGTGCTGCAAACCGTCCAGCACAAAGGAGCAGACAAATAAAACTATCAACTCTCCTCCAACCATACTGGAGCATTCCATAACGAGACTCAGGTATTCCTGCACGGAGTTGTTGGAGACCAAATCACAGCTAAAGAAGAGTCAATATTTCACATTTGATTAATCGATTCATTATATGGATAATCAAGATATTGATTGATTACTAAAATGGTTGTTATCACACAACTACCCTCTACCGCTGTTCCAGGCCCCCCTTTAACACGGGTTAGCTCTAATTAATTTCCCTGATGGAACCTCCTGAAGGGACGAATAAAGTCCTACTCTACTCTCTACTCTCTCTCTACAGAGACACATGTTTTGGCGTTGACAGAAACGAACATGAAACCACAAACTTATCACTGCGACTTACTGGCATTATTCAATTTTCTCTGACGGCTTATGCTCCACTTCGGGCAGGGGCCCATCATTTTTTTTATCTGCATCTGAATTTGATCAAGATGGAGACACAATGAGAGGCACCATTAATGTGATTTATAGCTTCCATCGCAGTTGCCGTGGCAACCCAACTTTCAATACTCTCACCTCTGTTAAAGCAGTTTGGATCCCTATTGCTTGCCCGCTAATGCACATCAGTGTGAGCACATACAGTGTATGCGGTATGTGAAAACACAGACACCATTAACTCTCGCTGTTGCAGACGCAAAAACACACTCAGGGAAAGCAACTCACTTCTCCCAAGCCCAAGGATCTTGTGTAACACACTTCATTTGACACATTCATCATGCAGCTTGAGCTAAAAGCACTGCACTCAAATATAAACAGAGTTCATTTCCACTAAAATAAGGGAACAAAAACAACTCAATAGCCCAGCGAAATGACACTTGTAGGTGATGTTGATGCGGCGCAGCGACTTTTCGGACAGAATGAGTTATACCTGGGAAAATAGAAGAGACGACTCCAATCCACTAGAGCTGTCGTTGTGTGTGTTGAGTAGAATGCCACCTCACCTCATCCCTCAAACTCTCACTTGCTGCTGTGCTGGCAGAGGCTCAGGAACCCATTGGTGTTTTGCTCCTGCCGTGACCCATCATCACCATGAAGAGGTGAGACTTCAGTCATGTCAGGCCCGTTTCAGTGCTTCGCCAAGGTGAATCTGAGCGTTCACCATCTTTGATGTTTATCAACCACATCACCAAGTCGGCAACACAATGATTCACACATGACAAATAGAGAGATCCGAAGTGGATCGAATGTGTAATCTGTGAGAAGGAAGGAAGCCGACTTTGAGTGTCTCGGTGAGCGATGAAAGGCGATCATGTTTTATGACGGATATCCTGTCGCCTTTTAGCAGAGCTGCCAGCTGCTTTGACGCATTACACGCTCCATCCGAACCGAGGGATGATCGACATCACAGTAAACAAAGGGACTTTCCTCAAGCAAAATCGCTCCCAGTGCCTGTCAAACTTCTATTTTTATGATTTCTTTCAATGTGTTTTGATAAAAAAATTTTTTTAAAAAACTATCACTGTGAACACTCAAAAGTGGAAAACTTTTAGGAAAACTTTATCCCAGCATCAGTAGAGGGAACGTAATCCTTCGTGATCGTCTGATTAAAACATGTATGTACAAAGAACTTTTACAGATTCTAGTTACTTGAAGCAGGAGTCACTTGAACATGAACTACTTTGCGACTTCATGTCTTCGATTGAACTGGGCTCAAAATACTTCAATAGGATTTTCATTTTACGCAGCAGAGCAGTGGTTTATAATTGCACTGCTGAGAAATAGCGAATTGATTTAGTGTCACGCGACACAAGTAAACTGATCATCATACAAATCAGAGGTAGCCTGATAATTTGCCTGAAATGACATTTAATTTCACTTCACTTATCCGGGCTGACATGACGCACATGGTGGCTCAGAAGAAGTCCACAGAACTGTTCTGCTCGTCGGCTCCGGCTCATTGGCGTTCTGGCATGATGGAAAAATACCAGTATGGAATTTCTTAAACCAATGACATCATCATTAGCACCATTAAGCCCAGGATGCAGGTATGGTGCCTCTTACATTTAGTTGTCTTATGGTAAATAAGATAAGAAGTACTTTTTAGATTCTTCTTTTATAATGCGCATTCACGCATCAACGCTCGCGACTTCACCTCATCGCGGATTTATAGTAGGCAGTCACGTGATACCGTACCCGCGTTCTATTAGCTGAAGGCATCCGGAAGTGCGCCATGTTCCATGAGTCTCAAACTTCCGTGAGACACAAAAATGCTGTAAACAGTCAATAAGAGTGGGGGAAAAGATAATGCAGATAGAAGGTGGTTTAATATCAGTATGGGGAGGGTTCATAAACGGTTAAATTACTGTAAATAATAAGATAAATAGTTTGTCAGTCTATCGCAAAATTGGTTAATCACGTGTGGTTCCTGGAATGCATTAACCGCGAGGAACGAGGGCGCAGTGTAGTAGAAAATCTATTCAGCCTCCTCTGTTCATTCATTGAGATTCATCGAGTCCTCCAGATTTAACGTGTAGTTGTACTTTAGGTTCGGGTTTTAAAAACTTCAGCTCAAACGTCATTTTAAGGACAACTTTGTTCAAAGTCAGCTGAGGCTTTAATATTCCTGTAGCAACATTATATCTGCTGAGTGATCCATATTATTTAAATGAGCGGACGCTAATGTGAATATTATTCACAGACACTATCCCCACAGGAAGGCCTGACCTGTCATCATTCTACCTCTGTTCTCTGAAGTGCGCTCCATCCGTCTCTCCTCACCCTCTCCACTCCTCCTGCCACTTCATCCTGACTCATATCCTGTCATCATTTCTGGCTCTGGCCCGTTTTATATGCTTTGACCATTCTGCACCTTCTAAAATGAAGCCGGGGGATGAGATCCGTGATCAGTTTCAACATGTGGCTTCCAAACGCTGTTGGAGCTGATTGGTCGACTGACTTCCTTGTGACCCCTCTTCATATCGGCTTCTGCTCCTATTGCTTTTCCCAGCTACATAATTTCACCTTGCTTACAGTTTTACGTACATTCCACCCAATTCCCTCAGCACTAAAAACCACAGCTCAAGGCAACTGCAAGGACGTGTGCTCCGGCAGACCCTTGCAATTCTATATTTGCATGCCTGTTTATCTTGTTTATGCATATCTTTGTGTGGAATGCGTGAGGGTTGTGAATTCCGGCATCGTGTTCAGACGTTCAGAAATGCTGTGATTGAACTGGAGGGAAAAATTTGGAAAATGCAAAATATAGCCGGCCCCTTTAACTGTTCAGTGCCTGTCATGTCGCGCCCCCACTCCCATGTCAGCTCCAGGTCAACACCTCCCTGAAGCTCGATCAGAAGTGTACAATTAGTTGATTGAACCTGCCTCCGGTGAGCCATCTGCCGGGGCACCCGCTGGAACTGATGTCCTTACCTGCCAGAGGCAATTAACTCTAAATGTGACTCTTCCCTCTCAGCTGAGCATAATAAGGAAGAACTATGTTGAAGTTGAAGAGGGGGTGGGAAGCATGCTCACGGCCCCCAGAGGATGATGGGTAATTACTTCTATCAGATTTATACTGGTAGTCTTGTGGAATGGTGGACGACTGTCTTCGACCCTCGTAGGCAGGTGAAGCCGCAGAGGTTTTTCTCCACCTTGGGTCAACACTGATGGGGGCATTAAAATGGAGAGGGAAAAGGGGAGGGGGGAAGGATGGGGGAGGGCAGCTG
The DNA here is from genome assembly GCA_013358685.1 of Antennarius maculatus. Classification (NCBI taxonomy): domain Eukaryota; kingdom Metazoa; phylum Chordata; class Actinopteri; order Lophiiformes; family Antennariidae; genus Antennarius; species Antennarius maculatus. Next base: position 16,722,708 of record CM023612.1, on the reverse strand, counting down.
GTGGCGTGTAGGAAAGGTCAGGTGATTAATTGGAGGAACAACTCATGGTCGGCTTCCACTGTTAGGGGTGACGGGTCAAACTAGTACAGCATTGATGGTGCTTGCTGATGCATTGTTCACCCCTGTCCTCTGCAATGGCAGAAAGATGAAGCTGTAACTCAGAGCAGAGGAAGACAGAAAGAAGAAGAGAAGATAAAGAGATGAGGATGCAAGGAAAAAAAAAAGATTCTGTAGATTTGAAGTCCCTGTCTCTCCACTGACATTTCAATTAAATTGCTATCACAAGTGCCAAGAGTATTGTTGACTCCTTGTACGGATCTTTTTTCACTCCAAAGGATATGAATTATTTGACAGATGTAGAAATCGCCTCCAGCCAAAGCAGGAGGAGAAAGAGCTACCAAGCAGAATCTGTTAGGAGAGTCTCCATAACAGACAGGGGCAGCCAGGGTAATTGTCCATTGGCAAAAACATTTTTAAAAAATTATGACGATTCCTTTTTCTCCATCTGATGTCTAGACATGGATACGCTTCGTTTTCTGGTCTCTGTGATGCGGAGCGTCACCATGACTCCGTTCTCCAGCTCAGCCATTAAAGTCGGCCAGGAACACGACGGATCTTTGAAACCAGCCCACTCTTACCTGCGACGCTCCACTTCCTCCAGCCGAACATGTCGAGCTCTAAGAGCCTTGTGATGTTAGAACACTGTGTTTCAAACCAATTGTGGTGAGGCTGTTGACAGTGTTGTATTTTTTTCTCAGAACTAACCTCTCTTTATTTCTCCTTCTCCTTCGCCTCCATTTTCTTTTCTATTATTCAGCCTTTTATACGGTCTTGTATGGCCCTGACGTCCTTGAAGAAAAAACAATGAAGATCTACAGAATGCTAAGAGCCACATGGGCGTATCATTGATAGCACCGGAGCGCTATCAATCTTTGAAACAGATGGCCTATCAGTTGCATGGCTTTGTCCTTGACATGTGTTCTACACTGCGTGGAGGTGACCTTTTAAGGATAATGCAAACTAAATATGACGGCAATTCCACTCACAAATAACTTTTGGAATGGAACAGCAATTAAAGTAGAACTTTGATGGCTTTGATAATTATTGTCGCTCCTATTAATTGACTTCATTTTATATATTTTCATGCCCTATTTTCTTCAAAGCTAATGAAAGCCTGGGTAAAATATAAAATAAATGATTAGGCTAAGACCAGCTGCCCATTGTTCCACCACCACATCCTGCTTATCAACAGCTCCATGTTGGCTTTCACAGCACTAGAAAGAGCAAGCCATGTCAATTCTCATTAATTCTCCTCGTGAATTAGAGGCAGAGCAGATGATTGGAAATTAATGTCTGCTAGGAGATACTTAAATTATTCAACAGTAAAATGATTATGATGAAAGATCACTAAACTGGCTCCCCGTCTTCAGTTTTGTGCTTCTGTCTACTTTTCTTTCCTAGCAGCCATTACCATGGATATGTATAGATTTTCAATCCATGTGTGATACTTGTTGTTTTCATCTTGCAATTCTATTGTTTAATGTGTTTTTCAGTATTTTTTTTATCAAGGAGATTTTTTTGAGGCGTTTTTCTTTAATTGGATATGTAAAAAAACAAACCAAAACAATCTTAGTAATCCAGTTTTAGATGTGTCTCATGACTTAGTCTCACAACTTCCAGGAAATCTCTGTTCCCTGCTAAGAATAAGTCCATTAACCCCAGGAAACCCAAACCATGTCATTTTCTCATTTTTTTGCATGATGAAAATAATAGGAGTTATCAGTTTTTTAGGGTGGTGGTGGTGGTGGTGGTGGGGTTCTCTGCTGATGTTTCCATCCCTAAGTGTTTCCACGAAGAGACGTGACAATCTGTTAATCTAAAAACAAATATTTGGTCAACTGATTCTAAACATTTAAATTACTCTTTCTAAAAACTACAATAAAGACAGGCACCGTCCAGGTGCTGTCAAAATAATCTGTTTGTTCCAAAACGTTCAGTATCCAACACTGATTTTAGGTTCATGTTGTCCGAGATCTGATAATTGTGCTTCCTGAGAGCTCATTTGATTGATTAGGATGTGACTGGAAAGTCTTGATTTAGATTTTTTTTTGAAGAAGACAACAAGTTGCTTCCCCCGGCAACAAGACAGAGAATAGGGCAGCAGTGGTATTTGACGGTGAGGACAAAAAGAAAAGAGTGCATTGTATGAGTTTCAATGAATGGACACATGTGCCGCTTTTCCTTTATAACTAGGGAGATGGAGAAATAAACCGCATTTTCTCCTAGTCAATAACAAAAGGACACCCATCACACCGGCAACCACAATAAACTGACAGAGCAACACAGCAACTGAACGGACAAATGAAAATCACAATACGTCCTTTAAAATGAAAAACAGAACACATTAAAATGCTTACTGTGATGTGACCATGAATGTCTGCATTGCATACAGACAATAAAGTCTAGTCGGAGACTAGAAAGTAATAGGGTAGTTTGTCAAGTGGTTGTTTATCCAAAAGTGACACCTGCATCCTTTTTTTTAATCCGTTCTTTCTTTTTTATCACCATAAAAATCATCCATTGGAGCAAAGGTTGGAGCAACTATAGTTATTGTGCAGCTTTCAGTACTAATTTGAACATAAAAGTGTTTTTGTATACTTTGAACCTGAGTGTAGCCCCAATGCTTGGCATCCAATCATAAGAAGAAGGAACACACCAGCCTCAGAGCAAAATGTGGTATTTTACTAATTGGACCCAATGGGTGTAATCGGCAGAAAGCACATGGTGGAACGTGAAATGGGGTTTTTCATTAATACTTGGAAATCTTGGTGCTCTCTCTACAGGCCATCATGCACCTCTTTTGAAATGAAAGCTATATTCATGCATCGTGTTGGATTAAGCGTTTAAATGAGAAGAATAAAATCCTGAGTCATAGCACGTGTGATATATATAGTGTATGTATCTGTCACGCTGAATGTACAGGGAAACTCAGACATACTGCATGTAGGACTTGAACTGCACATTTGTATGTCCTTAAATGGAAGACAGGAGTCCTTAAAGGCAACACAGCCGCTTCTGCATTTATTCAGGCTGTTGCTTTGTCCTCAGCCGGCACCGTAGGACGTCTTCAGAGGAGTAACCTGAGGCCAGGCATGTACACTGACTCGGCACTAATTATCAGCTGCTTCAGTTAATGGTCAATTAATTATTCATTTATGAAGAGTTATAGATACATGACACCAGTATGGAACAAATGGTACCTGAGTTTAGCTTCCAGTGTTCGGCAAGACAAGCAGGGCATTGTAATGAATGTTTTTATATTAACAGCATAATGTGTTCAAGCAAATTTTGGGGGGCTAATTTACATTGCCAGGGTATATATTTATTCCTCCCCCAACCCCCGCTTAATAATTAAACATGAGTTTGAGTAATAACGCTTCCTCACAGAGCGTAAATTTGGTGTGAATAACAGCGAGAACATAAACAAAAGGTTCTCCTGATGTCAGGGAGCCTGAGGACGGGGTAAATGTGAAGCATTTGATGAATTATCTCTTTACGCGGAAAAAAAAAAATCCAAGTGGAACAAAGATATCCTTAACGGTTAGGGATTTTTTGTTCTTTTGGGGGGGGTTTGCTGTTTTTTCTGAGGTCAGACAATAAAGATAAAGGACGAGAAGAGACAGGGAGGAAGTGCAATAGGAGTAATTAGACACTAAGAGGAAGATGTCTCGAATTGCACACTGAACATGCATCAAACATCTCTGCCTTGAAGGCATCCTGTTTTATTCAGACTGTTTTTAGTCTCCAACTGAGCTCCACAAATTGAACTGCAAATAATGGAGGAAGTTGTTAAGAGAGCTAATGGTGAAATGGAAGACTCATCCCAATTCCTCCTTGTAACCCTGACTCTCGTTAGGGTTTGACTCGCCACCCCCTAGTTAGGAGGGGTAATGGTTGAAATCATTATCCAATCAAAGGGTCGCCACTCGTCACGTCATCAGTAGGTCCGTTTGGTTCTGGTTCAGATAATTATCTCAAACATTTCTCCAACAGTCAGGTTTCTCACCCACAGAGCAGTTCAGAAGCAGACTTCTTTCCTGCTGGAAACAGGATCAGATTCCTGGTTTGCTCAGTCGTCCCTTGAAAACATAAAAGTATTCTTGTTCTATAAAACCTGTTGCTCCTCCCGTTATCAACCCGTGACAAATGTGACCTCATTTACAGGACAGAACAAAAGAGTGAGAGAAAACCAATGAAGAAATGCTTTAAGTTTGACTTTGGTTCATGCCAGCCGGGTACTTGAAGGAGTGGCTAGCTTGTTGAAAAGCCAGTCCTGGAAATTTCTCACAATTTGGTGAGGCAACATTCCCACATCCATCCTCCTTTTCCATATCTCTCCTCGCTGAGCAGAACTTCTGTCTCCACCTTCTGGTAGTCATCGTATACAAACACGTGTGGCGTCATATGTTCATCATGCTCCAATTTAATTTCCTTGCTTCCTTTTCAACTCCCGCAAACCAAACTTTGTTCAGTGAAGAGAAATGCATAGCGACCAGTGCCAGCACAGAAGGGTCGCCACAAACTACAGAGTAAATCTCTGATGTAGCTGTGACAGCTTCAATAAGCATCATTTAACCTCATCTGGCCATGGTTGAAAAACAAATGACTTTTTTTATATGGAAAAGTCCCACATTACAGGTTTATGCATTAATTTAGCGTAACAAATACATCTTTATACAAGTCAAATATTCACACTCCTTTAAATCCTGATGGTTCCCACCGACTCCAGATGGAAATATCACCTGTTCGAAGCAGAAACAGACTTATTTTATCTGAACAACTGTAACATCTTAAAATAAAGCCTTGAGAGCAGTGTATGAAATTAGGAGACAGGAAACCAAACATGCTCAATGACCCACAAGGGTCATAGGTCATAACAGGTCAGGTCAAAATCTGGATTTTCAGTAAGAGTGAGTTTGTTCAACTGTATCACCATTTTATCCATTGTCCTCGTAAAAAACACTAATATTTATAGGAGCCTTTTATCCATGGGGGCTTTAAGAAGATGAAAGTTAAAGAATTTATGAGTAACATTCAGTCTTTTAGCAGATTTAAAGCCATTGAAATCAGTCCTGGATGCCATTTGGTGTCTTTGTTTCACTTCACAGCTTGGTTTCAGCTTTTCTACAGTAATATCATGTGTATAAGACCCTTACTATCAGAGCATTTTAAAGCTGTACCAATTAGAATTTATGTAATAATTTCTTTACACTTCCATCTCTTGTTACCTTTTTACATTTCTCAATTCCATCCAGCCACTCCCTCAGTTATCCTGCAGGGGGCAAAGAATAAAGGTGCTCATCAGGGAGATAACTCTGAGGCATTGCAGCATAGTGAATGGAAAGATTAAAACACATTGCTTTGATATACTGTATATACGTGGACAAAGCACTAAAATTTCAAAATATTAATGAAAAGCCCCATTTCACATTCCACCATGTACTTTCTGCCGATTACACCCATTGGGTCCAATTAGTAAAATACCACATTTTTTCTCATCGCATTGATTTGTCTGTATTTTTCTTGTGAAAAACTTCTTTAAATATTAAATTCATAACCGTGTAAATTGAAACAACCTGAAAAAGACTACTTGTGGATACGCTCGTAAATCACGTCCACAATAAGAACTTTACCTTTAAAGAGATGTTACAGGCAGACTTCTTTTTATTTTTATATTTAGCTTTATGGTTGGGAGTTCCTTCGAAGTCAGACTTCTCTGATACACACAGTGCCATCAGACTTTTTTTAAACTTTCATTCTACTGTAAGGAGCCTGAGGAGAAGGACATTTAAAGGTTGACCTGAAAACAAGAAAGACATACTGTGGTTTCCATAGATTCTTTCCATTTCTCTTTTATATGCCAAAACAGAAACACCCCAACCCTAATATAAGTTAAAGGTCACAAATCTCTGCTTATCCATATGCACACATTACACTTTCAGTGTAAATATCTCCATTTGAGGAGCATTTTCCCTAGACGCTGCTCGGGCAGATGTCTACCCTCTTGAAGAAAAGAGCAAATGAACGCTTTACTGAGCCAACATCTATTTAAAACGAGTAGATGGAGTAAGCCAGATGTCAGATGTGTTTTCATATTAGTCACATCTCACTGGCAAAGGGGATAAAGCTGGCTACATCAACAGGATACGCTGGCAGACAGCCAGGGTTGTCCAGGCATGTACGAGCGACAGCCCCATCCAGCGAATGACAAAGCTTGGTGCCTAAGTTAATATGATGTAATTCATTGACATTGCATTTTCCCACTGAACCATTCAAAATGCTATCTACTTAAAATGGAGCTAGCAGATGTTGGATGGGAATATTCAGCGGTCCAGAAATGAGGCTCCTTGACAGCGTCACACTGATATTGATGTAAAGTTTTTACTTTAAAACACAGGCCTCTGTTCTATTGAGAGAGAAAAAAAAAACAGTATCTCGCCTGTCTCAAGATAAAACCTCCAGGAGGTGTCTTGATTTCTGCCAACTTGACATCGCATGGATTTTCTGTTCTCGCCCACTTCATGTTGATGAGCTTTGAAGAAATGACAGGGCCTGTTGAGAGGTGTGATTTAATGCAGACCTAAGAGGTTACATGTGAAGCTGTCCAGGTATGTCAGTGAAGGTGTGCCATTTTCTGCTGAAGGTATTTACAATCAGATCGCGTGCCGGCAGCAACTCGAAAATGGACTTTTGGAAAGAATTTAAACACATTTCCCAAACAGGGGATGTGAGCTTCAACTGTGTTCTGTCACTCCTTCAATGTCAAACAATTATAAGTGAACTTTAGAGACTTTAACATGCTGCACCCTGACAAAGCTGCTGTTACAGGCTGATTAGCCATTTTTTACATAAGGTGTATATGAGGTGATATTTCATGTGGTAATTATATAGAGGTCTTAATTTGAGGAGGATTGAGAGTGGACACCACTCCTCTTTCACTCATGTGATAAATTACCATCCTACTTCTCTTCCTCAGACTTTATATTGTACTGGTTTCAAGTGTTCAGAACTTTTTTCATCAAAAGGCTAGAGTACCCTCATGTCCATGTTTTTAGGATACACAAAGGTGCCTGGGGCGAAAGCACAAACATACTTCATAGTGGTGCCACCATACTTATTATAAGAAGGAATGGGACTGCAAAAAATACATCAGAAGAAATGTAAAATCCACCATCCACCAGTTTTCTGAGCTTTACGACTCAGGTGGGGGAAAAAAGTAAGGCAGGGCAAGATAAGAAGGAAGAACAACACAGTGGGAAGAATTTAGTGTGAGACTTGATGGCGTCTGACCCAGTAACCCTGTGTCTAACTCAGGCCTCCGCTCTGCCTCGGGTGGAGCAGCTGTTTCATGCAGAGTCTGAAGAAACTAATCTTCACTTTAGCATGTAGCATTAGCATATAACTCCACGCCATACAAACGTACCTCCAGCAATGAGGCACAAGCGTTTCACACCCTACTTCCTGCTGGTGGATGTTGGTGTATCTTAAAAATGAACACACATTGTTTCTATCTAGATTTTATAAAGACGAGTGAAAATGCTTCGCATGTCTTTTGACCGTCTGACTCGCTTGAAAACACTTTACTTCGCTGTAACGTTTATTCAAAGACTAAAAATGGGAGCTCTGATGGTGATAAAAATCAAATACTTGTACTCCTAATAACACTGGTATTTTATTATTATATCTCTGACAAGATGGACTTACCCTTCAGCTGTCTGCCTCTGACCCTGGGACAAAAACGGCTCATGTAACAAACATGAAATAAATATACTTTGGCATAACAGTCTACTGAAAAGAACATAAATTACAAAACCACAGGATCAAAGGTCTGCATTTGTACTGGAGGACAAATTCTGGTGAAACAGGAAAAAGATTGAGGTGAGGTTGCAGGTCAGTTCTCTGGTTAACAGGGTCGCCAGAAGGCTGACCCGACAGCGCAGCCAATCCACAGCCGTACAAGCCCTCCACTTTAATAAAAGACATCTATCCAAAGGCCAAATCGCTGGCTGCGAAAATTGTCAGAAATTCTTTTTTTGTTTTTAAGAGAGAGAAATATCCACACATCAACAGGCACATTTTGTACAAAAGGACTTGTTAATCTTTTTGCTGTGGATAAGAGCGATGATTTTAACAGGAACTGAACACTTCAGACGGGTAGAGCTTGTCTGGACAGAGAAACTGAGGAGTTCTCCAAACGTGAACTTTGAATTTCTACGGTGCACTGTACATTTTGGAAAGCTTTAAAACTCCTGTTTCCTCCTTTCAAAAAAGGATGACAAAAAGAATTAGCCTGCTACCTATGCCGCTACAAAAAGTGCAAATACAGAAATAATATATTTTTTAAAAAACGAGCTGTATTTATGGCCACTATCCCGTTGACCTGCAGCCAACAGTGTGTCACGACAGTAAGAGTGCTTCAGTTTTTCTGGGAGGGAAGTGCATGAATAGTGTGATACACAACGTGAAGAAGCTCACGCTGTGACAGATATGTTTTCCACTGAGTGTAAGTGTCTGAATAAGTAGAAAGGAGAGCTGGTGAATCATAAAGATGAAGTCTCTCTCTCATCCTTGTGGGAGACATTGAAAAGCACACCCATTTGAAATGATTTCTATTGTTAAGGCCACACACGCACGCGCACACACACACACACACACACACACACACACACACACACACACACACACACCCACACACACACACACACACACACAGACACACACACAGACGCACACACACACTCTCAATGACATATCACCCAGGTATTGCCTCATCTCCATATCCATGACATTGGTCCAGCCTGCCATAAATAAGCCGGTGTCGCCTCATTAGTAAGATAGCCTTGTCCCTTTTGGCCTCATCGGTACATACCCACACATAAACACACGACCCTGCTCCGAACACCCCCACCGTCCCACCCCGCCTTGAGACCAGGCCGGCCATCGCCATCATAAATCTACGGAGCAGGGAGTCTGGCAGCGAGGGCTGCACGGCTAATTGTCCAGCCATGTAGACCCGGGCCTGGAGATGGAGCTGACCCAGAGATCCACAGTGAGATATAGGCAGATGGCAAAGCGTGATGCCCCCCTCCGCCACACACACACACACACACACACACACACACACACACACACACACACACACACACACACACACACACACACACACACACACACACACACACACACCGATTCAATTTATCACTGACAATTAATTAATCAGTTCTTTTTACCCACTTGTCTCTAAATGGAGACCAATCTTATGTAGACTTTCTTTACTTAATTTCCCATCTCACCAGTCAAAAATCGATGTATTGATCCTTCAAATGGATGATAGCTAATTATTAAGGAATAAATTCAACAGATGTCTGCTGCTTTCCATTTGACTCATCTTTTTGTAATCTGTATTGTGGGTCCTCACACCTCATGTGTAGAATGGATTCTTTGAATGCTTCAGAATTCTTTCCGAACCCAAAAATGACTCAAAGCACTTCCTTCTAGAATTGGCACCATGCGGCTGTCTCCCACCTGGTGTGTTCATGCTGTATTGCATTGCCTCAGTGGGGGGGCCCGAGAGCAGAGCTCGTCAGCCTGGGGCCGGGTGCTGATGCACTACCCCTGCTCTGAAAGAGGTTTTGGTGATGCGATGACAGACAGGCAGAAATGACCTGCTGGGCTGGAAGGTGTTCTGAAATGATGATGTGCATGAACAATTAGCATGTGTGTGTGTATGTGTGTGTGTATTGCAGACTAAAGTGGCTCGTTTTAATTTGTCAGGTTATGAAACCCACATAACTACATCAATCAAGGATCAAACTATCTAAGTGAATAATGAAAAATAACATCAAACACAAGTTAGGACATTAACCTTGTTCAAAACGCTTTTGTCAAAGTTAAAAACGGCTTAATTGTGGGAAATGTAGTTTATAGTCAAAGCACACTGTTACCTATTTATTTTTAAAGACTGACCTTTCATGCTCTTACGGACCACATAAAATGATGTGGCGGGCCACATTTGACCCCCATGCTGTAGACGAACTACTATAGCAGTAATAGCATATAAATATTAGTGTAGTAGTACTGTCTTTATCAGAACCAGAATGGAAACGGTCCACTGATGCTGTGATGAGTGGCGTCCTGTTTCATAGAGAAAGATTCAAGCCATTTCTTTTACAACTTTGTTTTAAAAGATGAATTCAAAAGTGAGGATAACTGAAAAAACATAGGAAAGGGTTTAAAGGTAAATCGGGATCGGGCGTTGTTTTTGTCTGATACTGAATGGATTCTTTAGCAAACAATTCAAACACTGCCAACACAAAATATTGATTGGAACATTTTTAACACTTCATCCATTTTGTTCTACAACCAGGATAAAGGAAGACTTTTCATTTCGTCTGTGTTTCCTTTATTGTCTTTCTTTGTTTCTGTGGACTTGAGCCATTATTTATTGCTTTGTTCCCTCACATGTCCCACGTTGGTGTACGACTGTCTCAGATTATTACCTCATATGTACATAATAAATACAACTCATGAATGCAGTCACCTGGATGCTCTGGTTGTGTTAATGTGTGTGAATTCAGTTGGTGCTAAAACAATTAGTTCGCTCGGCTTTACAGATCAAACAAATAAAGATGGCTTTTATTTTCATTGTCTACAGGGATTACGGTTCCATTCTTTATTTCTAAGGGCACAAGTTTGGCTTTTCACATTTCAATTTCTTCCTTCTATGTTTCTTTTATTCTTTCCTACCTTTTTTGAGTTCTTTTTTTTCTTCAAGTGCAATCAGGTCTGTGTTTCTGCAGGTCACGCAGCAGTCGGCTGTATTCTGACAAACCAATCAACAGCTCCAGTAACAGCAGCTACCTAGCCTGAAAATAGAATTACATTCCAGATAGGAGTAAACCTATACAATCAAGCCGTGTGTAACATAAACTGCAGTACCTGCCGCGTGGAACCGTTTTGTCCTGATTGTTTTTGTGCTTGTGGTGCAGGATTAGAGTAGAAAACAAATGAAAAAAGAGTTTTGCAGTTGCGCGTTCTGAGTGAACAGCAGCAATTTTTTTTTCTGAAAATAAAAAGGTGGTTCAAGCACAGGTAGATATGATTTGAGGGAATGAACTCAGTGGAGAAATCGCACTGTTTGTCAAAACCGAAAGAGAAGCTGTCTTTGAGGGACATCACTCTCCTCATCCTTGTGAGGAGACCAACGTATAGCAGCCTGTTTTGCAGTAGCATGATGGGAAAAAGGAGTTTGATTCCTGCCATCCCAGCAGGCATCTGACTCTGGATTTATCTGCCAACTGTCAACCTCAAGCACCAATCAGAAAGAAGAACCATGCTGAATATTCGTAACAATTAGCCAATGGGATGGGTGGTCCCGTTGGGATGACAGTGTCTCGTCCTCCCAGGCAGCATGTCACTCAGAACGGCTGACAGGGAGAGACAAGAGGGAGAGAAGGCCAATCCACTTCTTGCACACTGCTGTTGTTGTTGTTACTGTTGTGTGCACAGGCGTGCAAAACATCCTCACAACAGCAGCTGGTGAAGAGCGTTCAGGTAACAAGGTGAGAAACGCACGTCGAAGATTTCATCAAACGTGGAAGTGATAAAATGAGAGAAAGTGATGCTTCAAGACAAACAACGAATCTATGCATGACCCCCCACCACCACTCACCCACACGCACACACACACGCGCACACACACACACACACACACACACACACACACACACACACACACACACACACACACACACACACACACACACACACACACAGATGAAACTGTGTATGCATGACTAATCCAGTTAACACTCTTCCCCCACCAGTCTGGGATGAGTGTGTCATCTAGAAACCCATCGTGTGTGTGTGTGTGTGTGTGTGTGTGTGTGTGTGTGTGTGTGTGTGTGTGTGTGTGTGTGTGTGTGTGTGTGTCAGTGTGTGTGTGTGTTGTGTGTCGTTCACAATGGAGCCTCCAGTTAGGTCTTTATGTACGCAACTTTGTCAGTCGGTTTATGGGAGTGCGATGTGGGCAAGCGTGATGTTCTTACTGTCAGGGCTTCTCCCTCTGTCTGCACCTCACATGAGTCATGGAGCACAGATGCTGCAGAACTATCAGCCCAAAGTTCTGGAACTTTCTCCTGTTCTGTATTTATTCATTTCACTTAAACTCCAACCGTTGCATCAGTGAAGACTTTATTTCTCCTGTGCTCTGCAGTTACCTGGTGTGCTCCACATCCCCTCACCTCTCCTCCCACATCGGCCCTGTCAGGTTGGGTTACGCCGCCGAGCGCTTTATGTCTTGATGCATTAGCCTCTGTTTATCTATTAGCCTGACCCGCATGATCGATGTGTAACTGTAATGCATTTTCAGTGTTATGTTTATGTTTAAAAAACATTTTTGAAAAATGCTTATAAATGTGTGGGAAATGTAAGATAATAAGAAGCTCTGTCAAACTTCATATTTCTGATAGCTTGTCGAGAGCTTAAGGTTAGCATGAAGAAATACATTACCCGAAATTTTAATTGATGGCAATGGTCCCACAACTTCATGTGGCTTTTTTTTTTTTTAAGTCCTGATTCCACCTCTTTGGTTTTCCAAAAAACAGAATGAAATTTTGCTCAAAAATAATTTTGAAAGGGTTATAATCTAATATTGAGTCATCAAAAAGCCTTCTGATGCCATCTAAAATGTAATAAAAACTAGTCAGGAGAAACAAATGAAAGCATGTTTCTAAAAGTATTAAAAAGGTTAGGGTTAGAATTAGGGTCAGGGTTAGAGTTCGAGTTAGGGTTAGGGTTAGAGTTAGGGGTTGGGGTAGAGTTAGAGTTAGGGTTAGGGTTACAGTTAGAGTTAGGGTTAGGGTTAGGGTTAGGGTTAGGGTTAGGGTTAGAGTTAGGGGTAGGGTTAGAGTTAGAGTTAGAGTTAGAGTTAGAGTAAGAGTTAGAGTTAGAGTTAGGGTTAGGGTTAGAGTTAGAGTTAGAGTTAGAGTTAGAGTTAGAGTTAGAGTTAGAGTTAGAGTTAGGGTTAGGGTTAGGGTTAGAGTTAGGGGTAGGGTTAGAGTTAGAGTTAGAGTTAGAGTTAGAGTAAGAGTTAGAGTTAGAGTTAGGGTTAGGGTTAGAGTTAGGGGTTGGGGTAGAGTTAGGGTTAGGGTTAGAGTTAGAGTTAGAGTTAGAGTTAGAGTTAGAGTTAGGGTTAGGGTTAGGGTTAGGGTTAGAGTTAGGAGTAGGGTTAGAGTTAGAGTTAGAGTTAGAGTTAGAGTAAGAGTTAGAGTTAGAGTTAGGGTTAGGGTTAGAGTTAGAGTTAGAGTTAGAGTTAGAGTTAGAGTTAGAGTTAGAGTAAGAGTTAGAGTTAGAGTTAGGGTTAGGGTTAGAGTTAGGGGTTGGGGTAGAGTTAGGGTTAGGGTTAGAGTTAGAGTTAGAGTTAGAGTTAGAGTTAGAGTTAGGGTTAGGGTTAGGGTTAGGGTTAGAGTTAGGGGTAGGGTTAGAGTTAGAGCTAGAGCTAGAGTTAGAGTTAGAGTAAGAGTTAGAGTTAGAGTTAGGGTTAGGGGTAGGGTGAGGATTAGGTTTAGGTTAGGTTTAGGGTTGGGGTCAGAGTTAGAGTTAGGGTAAGGGTTAGCTTTAGGGTCAGAGTTAGGGTTACGGTTGCACACTATGAATTTTTAAAGTGAAAGGTAAAAACTAAAGTTCCAGGAGCAATAAGAGTTGTTAAGTTTTTACTGCCTAACTTTGAATCCATTGATTACATTATTTATGACTCATGGTGTTTGATTTAAGCTGGAAGGACATGCGTTTTCACCTGATAGAAAAAATGTAAAATGTGCATCATCGTCTATCTTATTATTAATTTCATTGCTATCATCCATCAGTGACTGCAGAACACAAGTTGTTTGTCAAAAGGTGGATCTGTTATGGCATTTTAATATCAAGTATGACTGATTTGTTTCATGCATTAAGCATTTGTGATATCAATCAACCTTGGTAGAGGCATGATCCAGGACTCCCAGGTGTGGAACGCATGTTTAGGATGAGTATCCGGAGCGATAAAACCCTACAGAGCACAGAATGAGGTTTTGGTTCATTTAAATGTTGCATTAGCTTCCCCACGCTTACACAGCCATTGCATAATGTTGATGGGCGTGTTCCAGCAGAGTCTAATCTGTAGGATTTATAAGCAGGTGAATATATTAAATGATTCCGATTTCCATTAGGCATGTTGCTGCAAATTGTTTATCGACCCATATCTCAGCACTGACACTCCTGATTAATGATGTTATTAAGGAGGGAGGAGCAGCGAAGGGAAAAAGATGACAGGCCATTCTGTGATTGACCACTCACGTGCGTGTGTTTGTGCGTGCATCATAAGTCCATCCTGCCACATGTGTCTTGTACACAACATTTACATTTTAATGTAAACCTGACTCGATGCTAAATGGTGCATTCAAGCCTGCAGTGTCTTCTAAGGCATTGTCTCTGATGAGCTGTGTGTAAGTGGCTATGAAGGAGTGAACAAATTGTGCGTGTGCGTGTGTGTGTGTGTGTGTGTGTGTATGTGTGTGTGTGTGTGTCTGTGTGTATGTGTGTGTGTGTGTGTGTGTGTGTATTCACAAAGACATGAAAATAGCAGCATGCAGGAGCCTTATGGTGAAGTGCAGTGAGGTAATATTTGAGCTTAACATGTATTGTAGTCAATTAAGGTGGGAAATACATTTTTGAAATCTCCTTTCTGCTTTGAAACTCCTGCCAAACTGAAGTGCTTTCACTGCGACAATGGATTTCAGACTTCTTAAGCTCCCGGCCCGTGTTTTAAACAGCACGCAAATAATGTTCACCACATGCCAAAGTTTTTTAACAAGATAGTAATCCAAATTTTACTTTTTAAACACTGTACCTACTGGAAGAAGCATCTTCCTTTGACTCTTTCTTAATCATATTCTGGGCATCAATGTCAATAAAGCAAAAGTTTCAACGGGGAATCTTTTCTGAGCCACCAGCATCACAGTGGAAAGTTTCTCTCCCAGTGCTTTAAAGCAATCCCCATAACTCTGTCTGCTTCTGGAAGATTTCTGTCAGCCATCAGTTTAGCTGAATGGACCGCAGCCACTGGCTGTGAGCCCAGCCAGACAGAGATACTATAAGTCTAGGTGACCTTTGAGTTGGCAGGCTGCAAGTCTTCTGACACCTGTCTCGTTCACATCTGCTCCAGGACCCACGGGCCACCGATTCCAGCGTATGCATGCTCGGACTCACACGGCATGCGTATAAGTGAGACAGAGTGACAGAAAAAAGCAGGCCTTGCCTCACTACACCTACGACGGATCAGTCAGGAGGGAGGAGAAAAATGAACTAATCAGCCTCTCCAGTGGTGGAATCTCACCCAATTTATTTCCAAGCTAACAGGCGTTGGTTAATGAGCTGAAGCAAAGCATCCTCTTTCTTCCTTCTCTCTCCTCTCCTCCTGTCCTTTGCTGTTCTGCCGCTGATTCTGCAGGCGAAGCCAATTACTTCTGAGCACATCCATTCATGTGAACACATGTGATTCTCATTCGTATGTCCAAGAGCTTTTACACATTCTGCTCGAAAATCAAGCGAGTAGTAACACCACAGAGCACAAGCACGCAACCCAATGGAGACAGATTTTGTTTGATTTGGTATGTTGTAAATAATTAATATAAGAAAAGAACTATGCTTTCTGATCTAAAATCCATGGGAGTTTTCTTATAGTTAGGAAAAATGCTGTTAAAAGCTGCGTGTATGATTATATTTTACATTAATGTAGCCGTGCATAGCAACAACATCAGCACCACCTCTCCATCATCTGTTACAAGCCACTAGAAACGTGTGGTTGAGTGTGTCTAGACTTCCTGCAGGTTGAGAATGTTTCTTTGTATCAGACTATGGGCGGCGGCCTTGTGTTCCCCAGCCAATTGCAGTGTGCAGGGTGTGAGGTCAGACTATAAATTAAACATGTAACAGCCAGGTTTCATCACAGTCGTTGACTGTCTGGTCTGGTCTGTCTGTCGATGATGTGTCAAGAGCTTCAGGACTTTGGCACCTCATCTGAATTCAGATATAACCTGAGGTATACCAAGGTGCTTTTATGTACTCAGATGTCAATGAGGGTTGAAGGTATTTCCCTAAAAGCAGAGCTCAGAAACAAATATACAGAATCAATTAACATCAAACTTAATTTCATTCTAATTATAATCTTTTTGTTGAGATGCTCAGTTTCTTTAAAATAACATAAAGTCTGAATCCCAGTTCCTCCTTCTAACCGTGTCCCTCACTTTGTAACCTGCTCCTCTAAACAGAGTTAAGAAGGGTTAGAGGGTGAAATCTTTTATCGAGGTGATGGGACACCAATCGTCATCAGTACATCAGTTCTGATCATAAAAGTATCATGTTCACCTGCGCGGTGAACGGTTGTGTCAACAGAACAGCAAAAAGACGCAAAGACAAGGACCTGTCGTTCTTTAGAATACCTTCTGGGAAGATATCGCGCTAAAAATGCTAACGCGCTAGCCCGTCACTGGGATTGTCCATATTATGTTAGCATTGAGCTAATCGCCATTGAGCTAATAACAACTTTAGTTGTTATTAATTCCACAGTGAATTTATTTGAAAGTCACGTCTTTTTGCTGTTCTGTTAACACAACTGTTCACCACGCAGGTAACCATGATATTTTTGGTATTAATCGCATCTAGAATTACATTGTTTCTTATGGCTGCTAAGCTATGTCTTCTATTTTTCATAATGATGAATAACATACTGTATATGTCACTTAAAATTAACTTTACTGTCCCTTTAAACATATTATTGGTTATTTGTGATGATATTTTACATTTGTGTACCTCTTTTACTGGAATTGTAGCCAGCTTTCATTTTTGCTCTGTTTGCATTCTGGATTTTTCTTCCACTCCACCCCTGAAGTAAGGTGACACACTATCCTACAGAGGAACACACACACATTAGAGGGGTAGGACTGGTGGGGAGGGGGGCATCACATATAGATATCACCTGTTCCTCTGCAATCAATAACTATAATACTTAAAGACTCATTCCACCTGTAAGGCTCCAATGCTATCGAACATGAGTGAGAAAGCAAACGCTTAAGGTCTTATAAGTGAACAGTAAATGGCTCAGGTGACCTTTAGAGAAAATGGCAGCAGAACCTCCCAGCAAAATCCCAAGAAGCAAAAGATAGATATAAGGAAGAAGTCTGACAAGAGTCTTGGAGACAGAGGAAGAGAACTAGGTGTGCAGTGCTCACTCACATCTCACTGTAACGCTTCAAGTCTCTCTGATTTGCATCAATAATATGTATTTTACAGTTAATATGAAAGCACATTGTAAAATGTCACTCAACAAGTTGTGTGGGTCTCCTTTCGTGGCACTTCCAAGCCTTCATTATATTAAAAATGAGATTATTACATTAATGGCCGTCCAGAAGAAGGGACTCTCACTAAAATTAATTTATAGATGAAAATTAGGCAGAGTCATAGATAGGGAGTGATTTGTATTCAAAGCCCTAAACTGATAAATGGACTGGTTTGATGAAAAGTGACAGAATATTGCTGTAGGAGAAAAAATGAAGTCGTCAAAATTTACATCAAGCGGTTGTAAGAAAATAATCTCAACACCAAAAGCATATGCGGGCCAAAGAAAATGATGTGTCAACTCTTATAAATCACTTCCTGATTTCCAAGCCTCTGGAGGGCTGTTTAAATGAGGCTACACAAGCACATAATGCTATTTTAAGTGTACATGTACCTTGAAATGTATGCAGTTGAGTAAAATACTGTCACAATGATTTCACCATATCCTTCATCCTTCACGTGCCTTCGGTCTCTTCTACCTCTGCAGAGGCAAAATCAAAACCATGAACTGCATGATTAAATGCTTTAATCTGTATTTTCCCATGTAATTATAACTCATCAGTGTTAACCTGGGATCGCTCACCATCAGGGCGGATTGAATTTGCATGATTCAGTCAAGGTGGGAAAAAAATGACCCACAGTTTAATCCGACTCACACTTCATTATTGTTTCTCAAAAAAGAGGCAACTATAATTTAACTATAATTTATGTCTCTCATTTAAGAGCAAAATCTCAAAGAGGTACACGAAATTAAAAGTATAGTCTGTGTCTTTCCTGCTCTAAACACAAAGACAAAAAGAGGGACAAAATGTAGGAGACATTTAGAGTGTTTCTCTAAACTCTGCCTGTGTTGTAACTAAGTCCTCCAGATACACCAGCTTAGGGGCGGCAGTAGCTCAGTCGGTAGAGCGGGTCGTCCAATGATCCAAGATCGGTGGTTCAATTCTCACCCCAGACCATTCACTCATGGAATGTGAGATGGCAGTGGGAGGTGCCGGCTCACATCCTGAGAACTGCTGAACTCCCCTTGAGCAAGGCACCATCCCCTCCACTAGCTGCTCATCCGGGGCGCTCCAAAGATGGGGCTGCCCATCACTCGGCCTCCCTGTATTTACTGCATGCTTCAGGGGCCTGTACAAAAGACATGTATGCATGATTACTAGCAGATTAACCCTGAGTAAAAACATAACAATTTATCATTAAAGTGTACTTCTTCTTCTTCTCCCAACAACCAAACAAGGACACACCCCGCCTGGTGCGACCGGATTAAAAGAGAAATCAGCCCCTCATTTCTCCCAAATGGCAACAACCGCTTCGGGCAACCCATTAGTTTGCCATGTATGACTTGAACTGCTCTCCAATCAGGATGAAAGAGGCTTACGCCTCCCAGCTGGCCACCTAAAAAACAGTCATGTAACTGTATTTACAGCAAATATCTTAACAGCCTTAGACTAAAATATTGCTGGAATATGGTTTTATTTGTTGTTTTGTTGCATTTTGCAGGACGATGTTTAAGTATGATGGAAATAAATCACATCGGTTACAATCAATATTTTGGCAGCATGTACCTGCAGATTGTAGAAGTAAAAATATATTGCTGTCTGAAATTGAAGATGAATGAGAAATAAAAAGTGAGAATGAGGAAATAGCGTTTGTGTATTTTATAAAATACAATCAAATTGCCGCGGTCCACTGGCGTCGTGCCCGGAGTGTCCCCCGCCTCATGCCCTGAGACAGCCGGGATAGGCACTGGCTCCCCCGCGACCCGCGTCAGCGGATTAAGCGGGTTAAGATAATGACTGACTGACTGACAATGAAATTGAAAATGTTTTTTCTACATATGACAAATGTTTACAGACAAAAGAGATCATGCCAACTTTAACAACACCGTATTGCTCCTTATTGGGCTTATGAAGCTAATGCTAGTTCAGATTTTTGATCCTGCTTTTGCTTCCCTCATTCAGGTTGGAATTCATCACTATTATCACTGTTCACTGAGTCCATCACCTGAAAATAAAAAAAGAAAACACCTATGTGCAACAAAGACCAAAGCTGTTTTCAGCGTCTGTGTAATTGTTACCAGAGCGAACCACAAACACTATACTGATTCTTGTGAACATATCAAACGGGCGCTGTCGACCACATCTGTGGTATCAAGTCCTCAAGTTCTTTCAATTTGTTTTCTCGTTCAGACCTCCTGGAGAAAGAAACAAGGAAACCCCTTTCATTATCCCTGTTGTCTGTGGTGCAGGAGAAATCAATAGAGGTGTCCGAACTGGATTCATCTATATTCTGCTGTGTGAACCTAATACTCTAACATGGGGTAAAGAAAATGAGTGGGTGTTTTGAGGAGAAGAGGCGAGGGAGTTTGTGGAAGGAGGGGGTGCATGAATGGAGAAGAGGTAGTTAGAAATGGGAGTTATTTATTCATAAAGCTTTTGCTGCACTCAATGTAGTTGGACCCCCCCATTTAATAGAGATCAAGGAAATTTTTCTGCAGTGACATGCAGGTGGGATACGACAGCTGCATGAGCATCACCAATGCTGAACTGTAGTGGAAAAGAACACCAAGAATCCGATCATAAGAGGATGTAAATGGAGATAAAAGTGCAATCTCTGTTTTTGAGAAATGAATGAAAGAGGAACACAAGGCTGTCTGAGGCGCTCAAGATAGAACAACAGACATTCCAGCCGTGGATGTCATACTAACAAGGCACTTGTTAAACCTCTGTAAAAGTTCACACCCACACACGTATGTTCACGCTATCTAAAAACCACATCACCTGTCAGCAGAGTCTCATTAAGCTGACAGCCGCTGGACCGTCAGGGCAGGCCCAGACATCAATGCCCTCTCCTTTCTGTCAAGACATGATGGATCTCAACCACCGGCTGCCAAGCTGCCATTCAAGACCACCGTCTTGTGGGTGTCCATCAAGAAACACCCGGCCAGCATGGTAAGCATCTCGTTGATCTTATTTGTATCAGACATCCCCATTCACATCCAAATCTGACCGCAAACACCAAAGGGACCACCAGGATTAGCAAGTTTCTCAATGTTATTTGTGAATGCTTTAATATCTGTTTTACCGACCTTATGCTGTAGGAGACTGCTAGTGTGAAAGACTGTTTCCAGTCCAGATATTCTGTGGTCTTGGTTTTGAGAAGGAACACCGTCAGCTACAGCCTGTGATGCTGATCTGTGTAAAGTGAAACCGGACCCACCAGAAGTTCATCTGGTTTTGTCACATCGATTAGACCCGGCGTGAGGTCTGGCGCTGAGTCAACTGTAACAACGTTAACGCAGATTAGCATTAGCAATGTAGCGACAGTGTCACATCTTTACTGGATAAACAAAAAGTGTGCTTTGAGAACTAAAGGAATCTGTAGTTCAGTGGTTCCCAGGCCCCTGGCCGTGAGCTGGTACCGGTCCGTGGGTCAGTCGGTACCGGGCCGCACATAAAGAATACATAACTTACATTATTTACGTTGTATTTGATTCTGAACAATGTTGTGCTTTAATTGAGTAGATTCTTTCCTTGTCACGATGCTTGCCTCAGTCACATGACTACCCGCTCCGGCCACTAAAACAGAATAAAGTCTTTTCTGCGCTATAAGGCGCACCTAAAAGCCTTAAATTTTCTCAAAAACCGACAGTGCGCCTAATAATCCAGTGCACCTTATATATGAAAAAAGTTTTAACGTAGGCCATTCATTGAATGTATGCCTTATAGTGCGGAAAATACTGTATATTACTGCTAAATTGAAACTCCCTAGCTAGCAAAGCCTACAAAAAAAAAAATGTTTTCGCAAAGTGACAAGGACGATGGTAATAAAGTTGAGTCACAGTTGATTCAGGCTTGTTATTACATTTAGAAAAGAAGAAATTTTTTGCTGGTGGTATCGTTTTATTTTGTATTTTTCTGCCACAAAATACAACAAAATAATATTGTGAAAATATTGTGACATTGAACTGGTCCGTGGAGCAAAAAAGGTTGGGGACCACTGCTGTGGGAGACAGAAGCATTCCATATTTATATGTCATTTATCAATAATGAGCTATATTTTAACGCATTGAAAAGCTGTTTATGGACTTTTCTGTTGGACAACAATGCAGCATTATCATCGCTACTGCGCTTCATCTTTCAGAAATAGTGCATTTCAAAGGAGAGCAGAGACGTGATCAGCATCCATCTCTACCTCGCACGGTATTCCCACCTTCCCATTAAAGCAGAGGCAGCAGTGATAAAACAATTCTGCTAAGCCTCTGGCAAATCTGGCATCATGAACTTGATTGGACTCGTGTCCAGTTCAAGGGACCACTGAGACACGGGTATCGTTATGGAAGCCGAAGGGATGATACTCAGTGAAATGTTCAGATTGCTTGTGATGTTAACATCTTCAATTTGGTGGCCATGACCCATAGTCGCATACATCCCGCAGAGGGGCGTTTATACATAGGACTTTAAGGCAGGAAGAATGAACCGGCTGCTCCTCGGATAGAATAGAAACCCAGCAAAAGCGCCGATGACACTGATAGTCACTCCGAGAACATAATAGCAACAGCCGTAACACAATCCACACAACCACTATTCATTTGTTTGGAAATGCATTGGAGTCTGTCAGCAGGTAAATGAACCGCACATGAGAAAACCAACATAAGGGTCCCACCTGGACAAAAACTGATGTATGTATGACATTTAGGTACTGACTAAACACTAAAACCTTTCCTTTCAACATTATTGCAGGATTAATTTTATCGTCTAGTCTTTGAGGGGAACCAGTAACCTGTCAGCAACCGTGATGGAGCCTGACTGGACAGCTGTCAGACAGGAAGAGCAGCACTCATTCTGCAGCTTCAGTGATGGTGAGAGGCAAATACTTCAACAGTCACGCCACTGATTAGGTGTGTCCAGGTAGGGTACACTGAACTGGTCAACAAGATCATCTGACTGGCTGCTTACAGCATATTTCATTATTTATCCATGAAAGTCATGAAGTGTGACTTTGTACTATGGGTTGGATCAATTTACCTAAATAGAGTTGTGACTTCTCTAGTGAGGATTAATGAACGGGATCTTTTTTGTGGTGTCACGTTTGTATAATTTATGCTACCTCACAGCTCAAATCATCCATGATCCAAAAAGAAGTGACACCAAAAAAGAACGTGACGTTGCATTAATTGACGCAGACGATGAACTTGTATTGCAGTTATATCAAGACGACAAAATAATCACCAAATAGGCAACTGAGATGTAGTTTAATTAGCAAAGCTGGGCGTGTAAGCCCCGCAATTTCAGACGCATGAATGATTGATGTTTTGCTGCAGAAAGGGGTGAAGGAGGGGAGGCAGGTGGGAAATACCAAACTGCTGTCAATAATACAGCTTGAATAATTCTTAACACCTCATTGAACAGTATTCAGGAATTGTTTGCCTGCAGCTATAGAGACAGATATTTCCCTCAAGAGTTGATGAAGAACAAAACAGAGCTGGAAAAAGAGCGAATGTTGTTTATTCAACAAGCGTTGAGAATCTAAATGAATTCTAATATCGCTGTTCATATGAACTTGTGAATTAGCAGCTGTGTCCCAATCTGACAGAGAAATGAGCTTCATGACTTATTTCTACATTGATTAGCACTAATATAGCTTTAGCATGTCTGCTAAATGAATTTCATTCAGCAAATTGTTCACAAATTTTAAATTAAACAGAGAAAATCCATTAGATTATTTTGATTTTACAAATAAATCACTCTTAAGTCTCGTGGCCTTGTGCTTCGAGTCTGTGAACCTAACAAATCACACATAATAAATTTATGAAACGGCTGCTAAATGAAACTGTCGTGCAATCAAATGTTAAACTCTTATCAAAATACCCAAAGCTGAGAAGTTAAAAACACAAGGTCAGACGTTTTTATCCGACATCTGGGACGTGGAGTTTTATGATTTATTGAGTCTTTTTCTTGAAAGGCTTCTCCTGACGTTCGCCCAGACATCCCACAAAGTGGAGGAACAGAGGCATTGTCAGCTTTGGTGATAACAATCCCAGACACCTGACACCTCCATCCAACATTCATGTGTGTCCCTTTCTCTGCTTGATTCATCAGAGCAGCCGGTGGCAGGTGGCGTCCCGTCGAGTGTGTGTCGACCCTCCAGAGGCGTTTGACAGCAGACAGCTAATGTGGCACACAGAAACCCGGCCAACTTGTACCAATTTAATGCTAGCTGCTCACATATGCGGTGACCCAGTGACCCCAGTGGTGCAGAACGTGGGGCTGTTAATAGCTTGGTCGACATAGGTAATGAGGTTATCAATTAGGGGGGACTTGCTCTCATTTGTCCCTGTTATGATCGCGTGTTTCCATAAGGGCTTCGCGGGAGGACGGCTGGCTGGGAATTTATAATTGCCATTTCAATAAAGGATGCAGAAAGTGGCGTTCAATTATGAGTTGTTTTGCGGCGAGCAGATGTTTCCAGTGCAAAGAAGGTTTCAGGATTTGCAAAATAAATTATCCAAACAAGAAGAGATGATTGCCCATTATCCCGACAAAGATAAATCTGCATCATAACCACACAGCGGACCGTGAAGTTCATACATTTAATTTAAATTCTGGTCCCACCCTGGTGTGCCGCCATGGCAAATATGAATGTTTGCTTGTGGGTTTTCTGCATATACTTGGGTGATCTGCCCATAACGGCGTGTCTTTGGGTTGCCTTAACATGTCGCTCAGTATTCCTCTTAACAGCTTAGCAAAACACTGTGAGTGTGAGGTGTCATGGAGGAAAAACAGCCCAAGCTTGAGATCTTCTCCTTTTCCATGGCTGAGACGTCAGCAGGCATGCATTATTCCCATGGGAACGGAAGGGCTTCACCGCAGCGTGGTGAGAAAGAGGAGCAGTAGCAGGTAGAGGGATGGGAGAACGACGGGAGCACATGCGAGAAAGAGATAAATTGATGGAAGGACAAGTAAACAGCGAGTAATAAGATCAGAAGTCAGCTGAAGATAGCCTGGTGCTTGGACAAACGGCGTGCTGCTGAGAGCCATGCGTTCGGAGCAAACACTCCAGTGTTTGATTTCACTGATTAGCTCACCTTCAGTCACAGGGGAGGAATTAATCAGTGAAATCACCTGCTGTTGTGTTTGGCTGGAACTAAATCCTGCTCAAATATGATTTCAGCGGAACAACCAGGAGACCACCAGGTTTCACAGGAGACCTCCTGTGATTGTGGCAGTTTGTGGATATCTTAGATGTAGACAGATACATTATAACGACAAATAATCCAAATCTGGAGTGTCCCATGGAGTTATACAGCACATTTTGTCTGCTTCCTATCACTCTTTAGCCTCTGGGGGGAAGAGTGTTGGACTAGCTTAAAAACACAGTGGAGCATTTAGCATTTAAAGTGCCAAATTATTCCGTTGAGAGTTGGATGAGACCAAAAACAGCAGAATGAGAACTGGACTTATATCAGGTGATTATAAATATATTCCCGCTCACAGGAAGTGATCACAAGTCTGTCGGACATCTCCCCCCGCATTTCCTCTCTGTTCTCACTGTCAAAGCTGTTTCTGTTGTTAAAAACAGTACAATAAGTTAGACCTCCCACTCAATGTGCGAATGCTCAGAAACTTCCAGTTTTGGAGACAGTTTTGGCGAGCACCATTGCTACGTCTTTAGCCTAAGCTATAATGAATCTGATTGGTTGAAAGGAATCCCTTCCTGGAATATTAGGATGACGGTGGGGTCATACAC
This sequence comes from Antennarius maculatus, assembly GCA_013358685.1. Lineage (NCBI taxonomy): Eukaryota > Metazoa > Chordata > Actinopteri > Lophiiformes > Antennariidae > Antennarius > Antennarius maculatus. The sequence goes on along the minus strand of CM023612.1, from coordinate 16,697,523 downwards.
TCGACGTCCACCATCGCTACCATCAGTGGTCATGGGAGATGCTGTCCTAATCCTATGACGGCGGAGTCTCGGCTACAATTTTTCATGTTAATGTTTCCAAATTTCTGTTCTGATCATTAAAATCTGCACATTCACATTCTGACAGCGTTGCATCCGTCTGTCTCCCTGTTGAGCCACAGACCGCCCACACCAGCTTACCCATCCCCACTGTGGCGTCTCTTCATCCTCAGGCTAACCAGTGAAAGTCAGTGTCTCCATCTCTCTCACACACACACACACACACACACACACACACACACACACACACACACACACACACACACACACACACACACACACACACACACACACACACACACAAACATGCACACAAACACACACTTCCTCTGCTTCGAACAGCCTCTCTGCTGCACACCCACATCCACACAGCACTGCTGATTGTATACACAGCACACCTATCAAATTAAATTTGCACACAAAACCCTCTTATCCTATCACTTGGCTGACTATTCACCCACTTAATTAATCCAATTAATTCAAAAAGGTATATCCGCTTAATCGCAACACGTGTGTGGTATCAGGCGGCATCATCAGTCCCCTCCCCCACCCCCTTTGAGAAGCGTCAAAGGTGACACTTCTTTTTTGTTTAATCAGCGTTGACTCGTGAAACTGTACAAAGCCTGACAATACGGCTGTCGATTCTAAAGCTCGTTCTGATCACATGGTGTTGACAGAGTCGTGTCTTCATGTCACAACGTCTTATTTGTTTGCTGTGTGTCGTCGCTCTGGAAGTTAACAAATATTATATGTATCCGAGGTAAATAAGGTTTTCATGTGTCCTGGCTGTGTAGAAAAAAGATGGACAATCCACATAATATGATGAATCATTTGGTTCCACAATGATTCAGAATTTGTATTTAAATCCGCCCTTTTCACACAAAAATCTTTTGCCTATTGCTCTGCTGAATATGTGTTAAGTCATGCTCACACCTTGTCTGCCCGGCACTGATCAATACTGGTGCCACTGCAAGCTGATATAAATATTTAGCATTCAAAGCTCATCCCACTGAGGCACTGACGAAGGTCTTTGTGTGAAGAGGCCTTTTGGTCTCGTCTTCCTCCAGGCTGTCAGCAACCGTGCCCACCTCTTTTGTCCTCCTTCACAACGTGACTTTGCTCAAGGACTTCTGCAACTCCGGTCTGATCAACTTCTCCCCCCCGTTTATCCGCTCCAGACATCCCTCTGTCTCCCCCTGCCCTGCCACCTCCCCTCCTCCTGCTCCTCCTCCTCCTCCTCCTCCCCCTCTTCGTCAGGCTCTATTGAGTGTACAGATGACAGTATAGACTACAGCGCCAGTGTATCGGAACCAAGAGTAGAGGAGAGCGATGAGGGAAGGGAGAGGAGATAGGGAGACAAAATGAGATGGATAGAGTAAGAGAGAGAGACAGAAAGCCAGTCAGTCCTTCCCAGGGCCTGTCAGGCTTTTTATTGCCATAATGTCTGTGCTTTTATCACCGTGCCAACCAACAAAAATGTCTTATAGCCAATGGGTCTGCCGCTATGGAGACCTTGCTGATGGCAAGTGGGCCTGAACTTTCATCAGATCCACATGGGGGAATGAGCATTGCAGATGAGGTGCAGTGAGATCTCATGGGGATCAGAAAGGGCCGCAATGTTCTCCTTGTTGACCTTCTGCAGGACGGAGGCAAGGGGAACGAGTGGCAGATGGAGGACAGACACCTGCTACCCAGGACAACCAGACAGGTGGTTGTCCATATCACTAAAAAGTGATATGGAATCAGACAGAATGTAGTTTATAACTCCATGGGACACTTGAAGTGCTCATCGGTGATCAATAGAGGTATTTCAGGGCAGTGTACCATTTACCCCTTCAGCAGGACCAGATTATATCAAATTGGATGAGCAACACAGCTGATGTGTTACCTTACTTGGTTTCAGGCTGGCTTCTAAGGTCAGCCCTTTCTGGGTCGGCTGGTCAGCAGAGGACTCTGCATGTCCACATCCACCAACATTCTGGCTGTTGGCATTAAGCGTCATGTAGGCCTCCTCTAGCAACAGGCCAAAACGATGATTGTGATTTAATCAGGCCATTTTTCTAAATGTTGCTGCTGCATACACCAAGAGGAATATTCTTCTTTGAGGGTCCCAGTGGGACGAAGGATATGATGATCCCTTCTGCCTCACCTGTCATTGTTTCTGGCATACAGTTAGCAGTTAGGTATCACTGAGGGTCACATGACACACCTCTCGTTCTGCTACTTTCACGTCAGTGGATCCTGTTATGCAGCATCCTCACCACTGCCCCAACTGGGAATATTAATTTCCTCCTCTCTTTCTGGCATTCTCTCCAGACGTCTGGCAGTAGTTTTGCCACTGACCTCTCCACCGGCTTCCTCCCACTATGACCTGTGTTCTTGGCTGGTGGGGGTGACTCAGCACAGCAGCACACCACTGGAGCATGGAGTGACATGATGGGGAGGAACCTAAAACAGCAGACACAGGTCCCGCCATGATGCTGCGCAGGGGAGACTTCATGATAATTTTCACCAGAGACACTCTGGAAAACTGCACGTACGTCAGGAAACTGTAACAGGCTGCTTTATTGTGGGTGTGGGAATAACATAACAGGGGTAATCTGGATTAATAAACTGCCACTGATTCACCAAAATGCCACCAAAATGCTCCGGCTGTCTGCTGAAAGCAACACTCGATTTGATTGGTTTAATGAAAACATGTAGATTAAAGATATAAATAAAGCAACAGATTAAATTAAAAGAAATTAAATGGAAAGCACAATATTCTGTCGAATCAATACTGAACAATTTAAGAAGTGGGAAGTAGAACTATTAATATTTCTTATTCAACCCTACCTCCTCGCCCCATTTCATTAATGAATATTTGATATAAACTTCCTTTTTCCAGATTCTGGTACCTCGTTTATTCCTTCCTTAAGTTTCCCTGGGAAGAATAGCTACTGCTGATTGGCTGCATCCCAACAAGACGAGATGCCAACAGATGAGACCCGTTCAGCATCTGAGCTTCCGTCCAAAGACGAGGCCTGACGACACACTCATCTAAGGGGTGAACAGCATGTACAGGTCCAGCAGCCCGCTTCAAATGGATCTGTGTTGGAGGAAGGAGATAAAGGTAAATCCTAACGCTGCTGCAGACAGAGATAAGAAATAATAACGGGTTGAACCTGGAATCAAAATGGAATTAAAACAGGAGTACAGTGGAAAAATTAGACGGACTAAAGAAACCTGAAAGGGAAAAAAATCTCCCATGTCGTTCCCTCATTTAGAGTCTCAATGGGTTCTTTTTAATAGCAAATGTTCCCGACCTAGAGCACAATACACTTGTAAATGTGTTAACAATAAACATGATAAAAAAGGAAATTTATATTTCAAATCTGCACACACTAACACATACACAACCACTGATGACTGAACTCAGGATTAGAAACACGCCTCGTTGTGCTTTTTGGGATGTGAACGTGAGCTTGATCTTGATTACTTGTGTAATAACGAAATAATACTGATACTTATTTTCATGCTATTGGTGCAGTTGAATAAAAAAAATAAACGTTCCTTGCTGAAAAGCGAGGCTCGGCTGTGCAGGTGAAGAAAACAGCCTACTGAACAGAGGCGAGAGAGGGTCAGTCAGCTCCCAGCTTTAAGGCCTTTTATCTCCTTGTTTTGGTTTTTGGAGGGAGCATTTCATCTCTCCTCATCCTGACAAGTGTCAGCGTAGAGAATGTGTGCCAGCACAAAATGTTTGAGTGAAAGGTGACTGGAAGGAAAACAAATGTTCTTTTTTTCTCAAATAAAATGTCAGTAAATGCTAGACTTCTGTCCTGATAGTCAGCAAGCGATTGCTAACACGTTAGCAGCAGCAAACTTGAAGCACTAGTGAAGCATCGCTGTTATATTTCTGACAATGTGTAACTGTGTGCAACTTGTACCTTTTTTTTCAGAATATTTGCAAACTACATAAATAAAAAAGCCCTGATTTGCCATGTTGGTGAAAATGTGATCCAGAAACTGCGCCTACATGGGGATCCATCTATAAAATTTAACGATCCCCACCGGCCCAAGACCCACCCCTACACAAAACGTACACAGGAGTCATTGACAGCATTTTAAGGTATCCATCAAACGTCCTATTGGGCCGACATGATAATAACCAGAGCCCTGGAAGCGGAATGCTTGGGCCTATAAGGAATGAACCGCTGCCACTGTTAATATTATTCCTTCCAGCAGTCCTTTACTCCTGTAAGACGTCAAAATGTCTGCTTGATTCCAAGTTCGGGAACTGTAGCACAGTCACTCGAAGACTATTTATGGCAAACGGCGAGCTCTGACCCAACCACCCCCTGACAACACCCAGCTACATTCCAGCTAGCAATAACACATGAGGTCACCAGATTGTGTAAAGCCGCAATGTAATTTCCTCCAGTCATACTGCTCAGAAATTATTTGCCCGGTGTAGCTGATAATGGAAAGTGTTCAGGAAATTGAATTTTTTTTATTAACACTTTAAAACCACACAGACTGCTGACTGTTGGTTTTCAAACGGTCACAAATGCCTGATCCAAAGATTTTTTTTTTTCCTTTTCACTCCAGTATTCAATTGATTTTCATATCTTATGATACAACATCTTATGGTATCTTGTGATTTGTCAATAAGTCCTTCCCTCCCAGCTTCCCTTGTATTTGACGTCGTCTCGGCCGTGTGACACATCTGACATTGTCTAGACTCTAGAAGACCTCGTGGAGAGGAGGTGGGACAAAGCTCTCCAGACAGCGCATCATTCTCAACACTTCCTTTCGTAACATATAATTTTAGCAGGTCTGTAAAGTGGCATTTTAGTTAGAGCATTTTGACCTTTCTTAGACAAACATCAGGTTGTCCTTTAGAGCCCTACTGTATTTTAGACATTCTGGATGGGGGAAGGAATGATGAGACGTATTTTTTAAGTGAATTTTATAGGTATTGATCTTATAGTGTAATTACATATTTTTTTAAAGCAAATAAGGACTTGTTGTATGAGTGCCGGGCCAGAAAGACATTTCTTAGCATCTTTTATTGGAATGCTCTTGCCTACAGTTACACTGCCCCCTAGAGACCAAATCACAAAACAGCCACAGTTAATTTCCTTCCAGTTGAACTTTATTCAACAACTGAAATAATTAACAGCTTCTGACCCCCAACTCAGTAAATAGCCAGTGACCCCTGTGGTCTCTCTGAATAGATCGGCCACAACTGGGAATAAAAAAAATAGACGATGAGATTCTGCCATGAGAATTCTTTCTCGGGTTCATCAAAAGGTCTGAAAGAACTTCTCACACATCATTCAAAAACAAAGCACAGCACACATCCGAAATCAATCACATATGATTTGGAATATGTTAATAAATTAATAAACCAACATTTACCCCCCCCACCCACACATGATGTTCAAGTATCCTATCATAACACCACTTTCCTGGTGAAACTAACTCAGTCTGAACAGATTCTGAAGACATTTAGCAGTAGGAGTGTGTCACGGTAACTTGTGGTGATGATGTGATACGGTTGACGATTTATCAGCGTTTGTGACAATTAATTCTGGTCTGAAGAATCAAAATCAGACATAAATGCAGTTCTACAGAAGTCTTAAGGATTCACCCATGAGTGGTTTTCCAACCAGTTTTTTTCTAAATTCACGAGATAAAATTTGATAAAATGAATGTTTCAGAAAATCTTTTTTTTTTTGAACAAGTAAGCAAGATGATGTCATGAAAAAAGCAGAGGTTTGTTCTTTCATGAATGCTATTCTCAGACGTTTTCGGACAATTATCTCATTAATTCATTGGAAAAAAAAGTATTTTCTTAAGCAAATGTTTCACACTTCCCTTTAAAGACCTGCGAAACGTGGTGGTTGTTTCAAGATTTTCAGTCCAGAAAATGTGAACGTTTGTGCACTTTGTAACAGAGTTAAGGTCTCCGTCAAGTGCAGATATTATTTCAACATCTACCTGAATCTGGTAGTCACAATCAGATGTAGTCAGGTTTTAGTCTCACTGTGAAGAAATGTGAGTGAATCTGAAATGATTCTGATGCTACATGGTTAATCCGCGGCGTCTGATGGACTGAAACTGTGGCAGAACTGACATCAGTCATTCAAGTGCTTTCAAAACAAAGACAACAGATCTGAGTTGACCTAAGTAAAGTACAAATTTAAAAAAAAAAAGGCTCATATTCTATTCCAAACATTAACAATTTCCTCAGAGAGTGAGCGTTCTGGACAAAAACATTGAAGGAAGAGGCCGTCCTGTGAAGTCCGTGGGGTCTGAATGGCGGTGAGGCAGTAACGTGTGCACGGCGGTCCCCTTGGTGTCAGTATCACATCTCAGTGGGTTGGATGGTGAATGAAGCACGTCCACTCTACCAGCTGGTTCCTGCTGTGGTTCGGGATCAAGAACACCGTTTAGCAAACAAAGATGTGGTCTGAGGTGGCGCCGTGGTTCGGTCCTCATGTCCGCCTGGCCTTCTGTCTCTTGGCCTGACGCTTGGCTTCATCCAGAGCAGCCGCGTCCCCGCTGGCTTGAGCCATACTCCTCACCCCCTGGATGCGATTCATCAGCTGCAGCAGGAGGGGGATGACCTGGAAGATAGGTCCCAGGTGGGGAGGGTGAGGGTAGGGTCATTCCAAGAGCTGAATCGGTCGAGACAGAGAAGCTCTTTTGGATCTCGTCGTTACCTTTTCGTGGTTGTACGCCGCCAGCAGGAGCAGCAGTGTGAGCGGCAGGGCGATATAGGAGCCCTGAGCTACGTCCTGGTCAGGCACTTTACGCTACGGCACAAAAGAAACACACAACCTGAGGTGAGACCGGTGCTGAGAGACAAATTCTAAAGTTGGAGCCTCTGGGTGGAGGGAATAAATGGTGTCTCACAGTGGGGTTAAAGGTGAGCGTGACGTGCTTGTGGTAGCCGCTGGAGGTGAAGGTGACCTGAGGCAGGGTGAAGTCATACTGGGACCGGGACAGCGTGGAGTAAAGCATCAGCACATAGCTCTGGAGCAGACAGTGGGTAAATATGGAGTAGATCTGACTTTACTGAGATCACAATTTGAGCAGATTTTGGAATTCAGGATAATGTTTTTGAAGCCCGAGCAGATACCTCTCCGTCTCTGTCCAGGGGAGGGAAGTGGAAAAAGAGGGACTGTCCGAGAGAGACGCTGTTGATCGGGTTGTCCAGGTTGTCACTTTTATAAAGCTTCACCTAAGAAAAACCAAAAGGAGAGAAGATCAACATTTCTGTACAGGAACCTGTGCGGGTCGGGGGAATAGAAGCGGCAGAGTGGTCGTACCGACAGCGTGGGAAGATGTTCGGGGGACGTGTGAACGTTTCCACTGAGGTCAAACTGGTTGATTTGCCTGAAGGCGATGATGTTGACCCCGTCAATGTCACTGCTGCCCACCTGAGAGGAAACACATGGCTAACTGCACAGACATCACCAAACTCCCGGTGAAGTAAATGGCAAAACAGAAAGTGGGATAGAAGGTCATACGAGTCACACGGCGCCATAATAACAGAGAATTAAGTGGAATTAAGTTTTTTTTCTGCTTCGCCCGGAGAATTAGGAGGCCTGCACTTTTCTGACAAACTCAAATTATGAACACGGGGGTTTAAACTCGCAATGGGATTATCGCTGCTTTTGTTCTGCGTGTAGAAAGGACCCGTGTGATAATGCCGCAGATAAACCGCAATCACAGGGTTCTCACAGTTATTTTAACAATTCAATTACCAAAGTTTTCCATCACCTCCTGCCTAGCTTTCAGCACCCGGCTTAAAGGAATCTTAAAAAAACGAACAAATGCCGGCGAATATGTGTGACTGTTTGAACTGGAGGATTAAGAATGCCGTTTTAATTGAGGTTAAAAGTTCGTCCTGGACCTTCTGAGCAATTCAGAGAACAATTTCACGACGAGGGGAAACAGTTGGCGTCGCAGTGCTTTCTGATCCTACCCCACGGCAGATGGCTCTTACCTCGATGGCTCTGTATTGCGGTAATGCCCTCTCTATGTGGCTGTTGCCTTCAGCTCGCAGCTGAATCAGATATTTGCATCCCGGCTGTGAAGAAACATCCGAACCATTAAGACGCGTGAGAAGAGTTCAATCCCTTCAAACTGACTTCAATGTCTTTTTCCGTCGCGCTCACCAGCAGCCCCCTGAGTCTGAAGCGTCCCTCTTCATCGGTGACGGTGTCCTCGCTGTAGAGGCTACACTCTCCCTGTCCTGCCGCCTCCACGGCCACGTCCCTCTCAGCGTCCCCGCTCAGAGACTGCACCGCTCCGTAGCAGCTGAGGACAACACACCACACCGTTAAAGGCGCGTCACCTGCGTCGATCCTGACGACATACGCTATAGATGTCGAAAACGGGGAAGTCTAAAAGGTGCGTTTTGTCTACCTGTAAGCAGTCTTGATGCCGGTGATGTCGATGCTCAGGTTTTGACCCTCCTCTACTGTGATCATCTGAGACGCCGGCTCAAAGCGGAATTCTTTCATCATGGGTTTAAAGTAGTACTGACCGGGACTCTGAGGGATAAACGCGGAAAGTCAAAGTACGATGAAAACAAGCTTTTCAGCAGAGGGAGGGTCTCTAAGCAGGAGCCCTACCAGGTTGTTAAAGGTGAGCAGGCCGGTGTCCTGAGTCAGCAGGTTGGAGCGGAACTGTCCTCCGCTCAGAGACAGGAGGACGCCTGATAGGGGCGAACCATCCTCTGATCTGATCTACACAACAAAAGAGACAAGAGTACAAGTTATCGATCACGTGATCACGAACTAACAGACCGAGTGATGCGCTGTGTCACGTGACTTCTGGCCAACTGACAGCAGACACATCTGAAATGTTGAGAATCTTCTGGCCGTGGCTGAAACGGAAAGAACGTCGCTGATAGAAATAAAAGATTGTGTGGATTAAACACCCGTTGAGACGGCACCAAACACGCAGAGAGACCTTGAAAACACTCTGTCAGCGCTGAGGTTGTGATGTGGTGGCTGACAGGCGATCTCGGCGAATCTAATGTCCTGTTTCAGGAGGAATTTACAAACCCATACGGATGATTTTAAAAGAAGTGTACTGCAAAGTCTGGTCATTTTTGATATTCTTAAATAAATGGAGAGCTTTTTACATAAAGGCAAGAAAGAAAAGATTAGTCGGCATGAACCTTAAAGGTGACGACCGCCAGCGCAAACGCCTTGAAGTCTCCCTGGGTTCCCTCCACGGGACTCAGGACGAAGCCCTCTTTACTGGCGCTGATGTCATACTGCCGGTCGCTGTGGAGCGGACCCACGCTGGCAGGAGGGACAGGAAGAGGTGAACGCAGGTTTGTCGCATGACGACGACACAGTAACGTTCAAGAAGAGAAAATGTCCCACGGAACGTGAATGACTCCTCCTACCTGTACGCTCCCATCTCATTGGTGGCCACAGCGATGAGCGGTGTGGAAGCTCCTCGTTCGGTGATGGAGATCTCCACGCCCTGTAGCTCCGGCGATACCTTGCCCTCCAGGAAGAGACCCGCGCGACCCGTGATGTCCACCAGCCGGCCCGGACACGACTCTGCCGGGAGTTTGATTCGGTTAGCGCCGCTGAGGCCAACGGTTCTGCTGTGGTTCTGCGTGTTAATGCGCGTACCTCCAGTGATGGTGGCCTCTACCTCAGGAGGGTAGAACAGCAGCTCCTTAGATGAGGGGGTCACTGTGATCCTCTCTCCAGCCCTGTGAAATCACACTCTTAGATTCAGTGTTTTGTTTGTTTTGTTTTTTTAAATTTCCAGATATAAAAGAGAGAAAAACGTGGAACCAAAGATTTTCCAAAACCAGCTCGTCCCTATTTGATGTTTTCTTCCAAGACACGGATGAAAAATGTGTTCGTGAGGCCCGCTGACCTGGCCCAGTAGGAGAACTCGTAGTGGAAGGGGCCGACCAGGTCGTCGGCCCTCTCTTGGATTGGAGGGCTGTCGTCTCGGGCTCCGCCCTCGTCTCCGGCGGCCCGGCGCTCTCGTTCCTGACGGCGCAGCTGGATCTCTTGCAGCTGCTGCTCCTGTCTCTGCTCTTCGAGGCTCCGTAGGGGCCCCAGCACCAGCGCCGGCTCGCTCTCAATGGACGACCTGTGGGGGAGGGAATGCACAGCAGCTAGCACCAGCACATATAGTCTGTGACAACCGAGAACGGCCAAACGCGGGCGTTTCATTACTTGATGGTAACCGTGACGTCTAAGATCTTGTCGGTGGTGATGACCCCGGTCATGTGATGCCGCACCGCAGTGAGGGTCAGGATGCTGGGGGCCGAGCTGGGGGACACAGATTGAATCAATCATCTGTGCGGAGGCCCAAGGCCCATTCCACCCATAAATCAATGGAAGCGGCGTCATTACTTACGTGTCGTAGGTGTAGAAGTCCTGCTCGAACTGGTGGCAAGAGCGAGGGGTGACTTTGTAAACGCCTGAACAAAACCAGCATTACTTGATTAATCACTTTGCTCCAGTTTTTATATTTAGTCAAGTCTGATTTGGACCTTTTAGCTCCAAACATTGCACTCCAACTACGCCCAAGGGAACAGGTGGTACACTGATTTATATCCATCTATATACATATACAGTATACAATTTTTTTTTTTTCTTTTCTTTTCTAGATGTGCTAATTCTTGCTATGTTTAGCAAATGACAGGTCAGGAGAGTGAACTTTACCCGGTTTGGAAAGGCAAAAGCGGTTGACTCCCTTCGAGAGGTTGTACACACCAACGTTTTCAGGTTTGCTGCCATCTTGGAAAAATTCCTGCATGGGGAAAAAAAAAGGTTGAATCAGAATTTATATCCCGATTGGAGGATATGCCACCATGTGTGATGAAGCCAGAGAGGAACCACAGACCAAAGTAATGGCATGGGAGAGGGAGCAGCGAAGGATGTAGCCAATCTGTCGGAACTCAAGCCCCAGGACTTCGGAATCGACCACCTCCACTTCCACAGATTTGTGCTTCCAGCACCACTCCTCGTGAGAAATACTCACTAAACATGTTTGAGAGTCGAGAACAAAAATAATTAACGAGCAAATTGTTAAAAAGGAAACAGGAAGGCTTGCGGGGGGGGAAAAAAGCTTTAATTTGTCAGCCAAGGAGGAAGATCGAGGATAATTAGCTCACCTTCAAACAAACTCATGAGGAAGTAAACTTCTGCTTACACGGGCCAGACAACACTACGAGCTGAGCAAACGCGCTTCAAAGTTGCTGTGTGTGCAGAAAGCTTGCGGGCGCGCCAAACAGATTGCAGGTATTGAACAGTAAGCGAGATGGATACAGCTCCAGAAGGGACGGAAACGCCGGCTGAATGGCGCCGCGCCTCCTGAAAGCTGCTGCTAAATACCAATTATGATCGACAGCTGGTAATTACCGATCGATTTTGTCACAGAGTAATTACTGTGTTTCCTGGGTAGAAATGAACACAGGACGACGGGAACGGTTTAAAATGATGGCCGCCTTCAGGCTGTTCAGCAACAACATGCTGGTTAACTTCGCTTCTCTTTTAAGTCGATTTAAGCGACTGGAACTAATGTGAAAAGAAAATTAATCTCGGTTCATTTCACAATATCGCCATTATTGTTTTCACCATCGCGGCGCGTACCTTTGTATTTTCCAGGTAAAACGTCGTCAAATGAGAAACTGAGCATGTCGCTGCTGCCCGACAGAGACACCGCCCTCTTCTCCCCCTGCCGACTCACTGGCTGCATGGTCACCGACAGGTCATCGCAGGAAGCTGAAGGTCGACCAGAGGTTAATCAGTTTGAGCAAAAATACGAACCAAGACGTAATGAGGAAAGCTCACAGACATGTCTCACACAAACGCACGATTGTATTCCGGACAGAAAGGGGTGTGGAAAGTTACCTAAACAGTAGACTTTTCCAGAGACGGACGCCATGAATTGGGTGAAGAGCAGGTCGGTGAGGGGCTGGTCGTAAAGGGACACCTCCAGGGCCTGAGGCTGCAGGGCCAAACCTGCTTTCAGCTCTGCCTCAGGGACAGATACCTGGAGATTAATCCGAAGACGTTTCATTTATACAACGCATCAAAATCAATCATAATTGTATAACAGTGACTTATTTTGCTGGTGGAGTTAAGAATTAAGTAATGAAATCTCTATATTAGGGACCTGAATGATTCTAAAGGCTTTTCTGGACATTTTCAAGACAACAGATGAATAAATGAAGTTCACTGTGTGCAGCGGTGTGAATTTACGTGGACGCTGTAGTCTCCGGGTTTGGCCTGAAAGCAGAAGCCCCCCTGCGGATCGGAGTCGATGGTTTTACTGGAACTCTTGTGTTGGTCCTGGTGTGTCAGGGTGACTTTGTAGCGACCCTGCTGCTTCATCCCTTCCGGCAGGCGGACGATGGAGATCTGACCACACACGCTGAATCTGTACGGGGATCAGCGTCAAACCTCAGATTACCCCACCATCAAAAGCTAACCCGAGAACACTCCAGGTGAATGTTTCAAATTGGTTTGATCAAGTATTAGACTGGACCGGCTGGACGCACCCTGCAGTGATAATGTCCGGGAGCTGGGGGGTGTTGGGGGCGATCTTCACTGTGATTGGCTCAAAGAACATGAGCTCTTTGCTGACACGGATGGTGTAAGTGCCAGCCGTCATGTTCTCCAACCGGAAAGAGCCGTCCTCTCTGCTGATGACTGAGGGCAAAAGCAGAAAATAAAATATACTGTAAAAATACTTCGGGATGTTTTAGACGTTACGGCTGAAGCGTGGAGTCTTCTGCTCTGGTCACCTTTGATCTGGTTGTTGAGGGACACGGTGGCGTCGGGGATGCCCTCCCCACCGACGCTGTTGAGAACACGACCTGTCACCGAAAAGCCCATGACCCGGAAGATGGGCTGCGTGCAAAGCAACACAAACAGTGTTAATAAATGGAACACCAGAGACGATTTCCAGGACGATAGAATCTGGTCTACTTACCTCCAGCTTCAAACTATTATGCTCCACCTTGAAATTCATCCTGGAAGGAGCAACATCAAACGTAATCCTTTCTCCCCTGTAGAAAGGCACCTGAACGGAGGGGTAAAAGAAAAAAAAAAAAAAAGGAGAAATATTGACATTTACATGACAGTGGACAGAGTGCAGGTTGAAATGACGACGTCACAAAATAATTTTCCATTTCCCAGCAGTAACATCTTGAATGCATTTCTTTCTATCCTGAAATATCAAACAAGAAACTCACAACGGTGTACTCGCCGCTGGCCAAAGACTGGAAAACAAAAGTTCCATCTTCCCTGGAAAGAGCGCTGCACATGTAGACGAGGGAGCTGTCCCCAGGATCGGCCCCGTTCACTGGGGACGTGTTACAGCCGCCGACATTCTGACAACACAACAACAAGAAGGTAGAAATGTAACTGAAACATGCAGAGTAAACTCACTTCTTATGCACTTTCATTATAAATCGCAGCGTAAACAGGATGTTGATTTGAACTCTGGTCAATAGAATGACGTTTGTTTACCTCTCTCTTGACCGTGGCTGAGTACAGGAGGAAGGTGACCTCCTTCATGGGCTCTCCATCGCTGCGCACCTCGCCTGAGACATCATAGCCTGCAACTACCAGGTGGTCGACGGCCGGGGCGTTCGCATTGGAGACGTGCACTGAGGTGCTACTCTGTAGGAAAGCAGCAAAGATCGGAATGTAAAATACAGCGAGGGTACAAATAACTGTGCCGTCAGAACCAGCGTGATTCCAGGTGGAAATGCTATTTGTGATTCTACATACTGTTATCAGGAAGGCCTAATGTATGGTGAAGTGAAAGCAACCAACCTTCTCCAGAGTCCAGGAGGGATGAGCAGCTGTGATTTCATACTGTCCAGGGAGGACTTTCAAAAAGGTATATCTGTGTGACGAAGACAAAAAGATTGAGTCAGACATCAGACGTCAAATCCCCAGTGAGGCGGGAGGCGTGAGGCACTCACCTTCCTCCAGGCTGCGTGACAATGCTCTGCGGTTTATCGTCTGTTCCCACTCGGATGAGTTTGACTTCTACTCCAGCTGGACCCAGGAGATGGCCTTTACTCAGAACCTGAATGATAAGAGCAAATGACACAATCAGATATTTCATAGCAGGAAATGATCCCTGGACTTACTCCTTTATGACAGCAACACAAACTGACAGATAATACTGTTGTATGTGTGATCAATTTTTCACTGTGCATTAATGATGCAAAACCTTTTATGCTGACAGACTTTTAGGGTCTACAAGAAAAAATATCGATGGTGATGAGGGAAGAAATCTTAAACAGCTCTCACCGTTCCTGACACTGAAAAACCAGTGAAAACAAAGTTGATATCTTCTTCTTTCGTACAGATGTCGCTCACTCCATCCACATGGAGGTCCACACTGGTCGGCTCTGGGAAGAGTGAAAGGAAGAGCATAAATTAGACCAAGAGAGACAGAAGCAAATAATCTTGAAGATCTCCTGTCATAAACTGGAATATGTGAGGAGGCGTCTTACCGAAGCTCCAACCAAGAGGAGGCTCAATCTTCAAAACAAAGTCTCCCTGTGTTAAACAGACAAGTCTGTAGATTAAAATCATCACGAGAGGTTTGATGCAACAAAGTAGATCAGCAGGTGAATGTCATACCTTGTCATAGAGAGGGATCATGAAGTAGCCATTGATTGGAGCACAGTCCGTTTGGTACTTCAAGGAACCTTGTTTTGTGTATAATTTAATCTGCACATAATAGACAGTAGATATTTTAATAAGATGCAGACTCTGATTAATATAAAGGCTATGAATGGGAACACGAGACAAGCGTCTATCTGGGATTAAGTTAATTTCACTGATTAGTCAAATGGCTAAGCCCATCCAGGCTGAGAATGAGCAGAGTATCAGGACCGACGGCTAGCGCTGAACGTCTTCCTCTTCAACAGACTGGTTGTGCGTTTCAAAAATTATCAGTAGTGCATAACCCACACTTTACAACCAGTAAGAACATGACTTAAAACCAGTAAGGTCACAACCTATGAGTTTTCAGACACGCCTGACCACCTAACAGCACATGAATGTTAAGGCTGCAGATAGCTTTATGCTAGCGACAGAAGCTGCTAAAATTCCTCTAATTTGTTTGTAAGAAACACTGAGACATTTTCTGGCTTATATAAACTACTACTGTGGTTTTGTCATTCAAAATCTCTTTCTACCGAGTCACCGACTAACCTTTGACCCAGCTAAAGCAGCTAATAGCTGGGTGTTAGCTAGCTAGCCAGGAGGTCTGCACTCTCACCTCGATCAGAGAGTAATTGATCTCAACGTCGGATTTCACGAATCCCCCGCACGCCACCACGATATCATCAGAGGATCCGGTGAAAAACTGCGAGAAGGTTACGCAAAATAACAACCAGATGGCTCCCGTGTCGGTCCGGATCACAATTCTCAACATTTTGTCTGTACGATGTCGCGTAGATCCGAGTAACAGCACGCTGCGACCGGCGGCTCGGTGTCACCTGGACATCTGTCAACGAGCGGTGTGTCCACAGCGGCGCCCCCTGCTGGTGTGGAGGTGGTACTACTTCATGTTCACAAGTACAGAACCCAAGTTTGACGACTGTATTTTCCATGTAAAGTTTAATATTTAAGGCAGTCAACATAGTCATACAGATGTTGTAATAAAATAATACTGAACTGAACATTATATGTTACAATACAAAAATCCTGAATTGAAGAATTAAATATATGCCAAGTAGGAAAGTGACATTTGAAAGGTGTTCTCAACTGTTGTCCTCTTTTCATATTCACTTTGCTTTCCCTTATCACAGGCAGTGTTCACGCAGAGAATCAGTAGAATATAATCTTAATCATTCAAATAACTGATATTTTATCAATCAGCTGGTGTATTTCAGAAAACATTACAGAATACAGTCAGATATCCAGGGTTGGGTTATTCCTGTATAATGTATATTGAAAATGTTATCTCAACTGTTAAGAAAACAGACTCACAGCAATGTTTAAAAAAACAATTACAGTTCAGTAGTATGATAAATCTTTCTAAGCATTATGTAACCTCGGACTGTTCAATAATGCCAACTGGCAGCTTTAAAATGCATTAAATTGCAAATTAAACACATTTCTTTAGCAAAGAGAAAAGTTAGAAAAGGTGGAATAAGCTACTATAAATACATTTAAAGTGCATAACATTCAGAAAAGATAAAAACAGGAAAACACCAAAAACCTGACCAGCAAAGACTTTGGTTTAGGAATACCTTTAAGAACATTGTGTCTTAAGAGTGGTATTATAATTAGAATAATAATAATAATAATTAGATTGTCAATAAGGAACAGTAAGAGCGATGAAAGCAGGCCCACAGAAGCTCCCAAGCTGTAGTGTTTTAACAGTGAAAGACCATGTCAGAGATCAGTTCTATCACTACTGCTGTCCATGTCTGGTCCCGTATCTGTAGTTTAGCTCTTTTGCCTCACACATGTGTGGAGGAGTCAGGAGGTGGGTGTGTAAGGAGCACACTGTCATTGAAACTGTTGGAGAAGCTGGTGTGGTAGCTGGGGCTGCTCCTGCTGCTCCTGCTGTGGGGTCGGAAGCCGGATACTGTAGGTTTGACAGCTAAAACCTTTTGGGCCTGACACAGCTTCTGTATCAGGAAATGCTTGTCGCGACCCTCCTGAGGAACACAATGACACAAGTGATGCTACTGTAGATGCTAACTTTGGTGATACCACAAATGATCACGCATGGCCAATAGATGAATTAGAAAAGGAGACATGGATGAAACAACGACAGAGTAAACCTACCATGGCCAACTGTTCCCTTAGTTGTTTTATAACCCTCTTGTGAGCGCCAGCTAGAGCGATCACATAAAACATGGCCAAGCTGCAAGGGAGAGAGGGAAGACACTTTAGAAGCAGTTAACATTTCAGTTTTGCACTGATCATCAATGCTGCGGCAACAGATGGAAACACACCATGTGATGACAAAGAAGGAGACGGCGAAGGCCTCCGATGAGAGAGCGTAGATGAGTGTTTGGACTCCATGGGGAAGCTGGGATACCGTAGACGGAAGCACTTCCCAGGAGGTGTTGTAATTGACGAAAGGCCCGCAGGCCTGGGAGGAGTTGATTCTGCATGGCAATGGAGGCAGTCACAATCAGACTTTAAGGCTTTCTTCACTCTAAAGAGTGAAGAAAGCCTTCAGGATGTGGTGTCATCCTGAAGGCTGATCCAGAGGTGCGTTACATACTGTGCTACGCTAACAGTGACGGGCACACAGGCTAAAGCCATCCCGATTAGCAGCACGCCCAGGAAGAAGAAGTTGGAGCTGGAGGCTCGGAATGGCCGTGTGGCTGGGCGACAGTTATTTATCAGTGAGACCTACAGACAAGCAGGAGAACGTTGGAAACACAACCTCTGATTTTCACCTATATCAGAAAAACTTTTACAAAATCACCTTTTTAATATAGAAGAGAAAGAAATATTTGATAGTGCAGATGGCAGGCAGCAGTGGACAGTAGAAGGCCCCGATCCAGCAGATCGTCTGACCGTAGACGATCTCCAGGACGTTCTGAGGGATGGCGAACTCCTGCTGACCCCACCACTTAGCCAGGCCACAGTCACAGTGCTTCACTATTAACCTGAAGGGAAAGGGGCGACACAAGAGCACTGAACCAACGACCCAAGAACAAAAGGCGAGACATTTATGATTTGCATCTTGTGTCATGCCTCTCTTGTGTCTCTAAATTGTCCAATATCCAGCTGGATTAATGAAAACATCATGATCTTTGTAAAAGATTTAAAAGGTTTTTGAGATTTTTTTCATATACATACACACACACACATACAGTACATTTTTATTTATTTTTTTTACTTTAATTAAATCTGAACTCACTTTCTGGGAAACTCTACAAAGATAGTGACAGCGACGATGATGATGAAGTCAAAGATAGTGAGCTTGTACATCTCCTGTCCCACACGGGTCTCCCAACACTGTGGACAGCAGTAAAGTGAAAATTATAAGTATGAACATATTTGAGTGCGATGTCGATAGGTTTAGCACAGGGACAAAACATGAATCACTATTTTTTTGGCTAAACATTGAGATCACAATTCTCCAGCATAACAAAATTGAAATGTATGAGGTCCTCATGAACTTCCTCTGTGACCTCTCTCTCTCTCTCTCCTCATTTGTAAAACTTCTACTTTCCACCTCACAGAAGCCGAACTGTCATTTGCTCTTCGTTGCCGTGGAATGACTTACGGAGTAAAGCAAATGGTTGTAGCCACAGATGCAGGGCTCCTCTTCACAGTGAGTGATCTGAGACCAGAGAGAGAAGAGCAGAACGCCAATACTGGTCAACCGCATGAAGACACACCTGTGAAGAAAGAGGGAACAAGAGAATAAAGCTCATGTTTTTAAGAGCAGCTCTGAGGCCACTTAGTGCTGTGGGTGTTATTTGGTGTTGATGAATGCCTCTAGGCTGTCAAGAGAAGTATTGATAGTCCCCTCCATTATATTATTTTGTCACTGAAATTACTTCCTGGATGAGATCCTCTGTTGATGTATTATTTGTTTATTACTTAGTTCTTTTATATTTATTCTTTCTAAACTCATCTTCATTTGTTATGTAAATACAGCATTCATGTACAGCATACGTGTGAATAAAGACTTACTAATACCTTAAAACACATGTATTGTATATAGATTACAATATTAAATAATAATGTTCTCATATACCAAAACATATACAAAAAATATTTACACAATATATATAATATTTAAAATTATTAAACAAACATTTATACGTAATGAATTAGTTCTTTTGATGCTATAAATATTTACATGATTAAATAATGACCTAGAGAGAAGGGGTGGGGTTAAATAAGTTTGTACTTCTCCTTCATTTTTGAACACTTAACATCTTATACAGGTAATATGCTGTGTCATGTCCTGTATATATTTGAATTAAATTTTATTCATTCATTCATTCATTCATGTTACATCGCCATTGAAAGGATAGAGGATGAGTGATTTCTATTGAGTCGATTGTACCTCATCAGAGTGAAGCGGATCTCAAATGCCGGTGAGTAGTCCTCAAAATTGATTATGACGGAGAAGAGGATGGGGGTGATGAAGTTGGCCAAGGTGATTACAATGGAGGGTAGATATTCATAGATGAGATCCAAGATGAAATTCCCCTGCAAGCAAGGAAAACTTGTGACTGACTGATTTTCTTTGCTGCCCTGGATGCCGGCTGGTGTATTTCTAATGTTTTTGTTTAAATCTGGTAACCAGGATGATATGAAGTTTCTAGTTGTGACAAACAGCAACAATTTAAGACCATCAATGACATTGGAATCGATTCCTCACCTTTGTGTAATTCATCTGTGCCTCCTGGGAGAAGGTAGTGGCTACATAAATGCTGTAAAAGCAACCGGCCAGAACACCAATGACAAAGAGGTTGAGGATGAAGCGGATGAGATAAATCCGACATTTCTCTTTACGAGAGCGATCTGCGATTTTCTGCTTGATCCTCTCCTCCTCTAAATCGGTCTGGTGATATGAGAAAATTAAATTTTAGATAGATCCATAGATTAAAACATACATTTATGAATGGACAACACAAGCAATAATCTAAACTAACCCTGAGCTCATAGAGTAAACTGCTTCTCTTCAGCCTCGAGGCATTCTCATTGGTGATACAGAAATCCCAGCCGGCAAAAATCTTGTTGCAAAAGCTCTGAAAGCGATCCTCATCCTGAACCAAATTGCGTTTGAATCCTGTGGCAGACCTGAGGAGATAAGGAAATGAGAAACTGATGCATTAAATAAATGTGTTTCCCTCTGATTTAGCCCATTTGGTACCTTTTAACGATCCAGATTAGGCTGAGCAACAAGTAGGCTATGGTGACCAGCAGATAGGCCAGCGGCAAGTTGTAGGTGATCTTTGGAAAGTGGATTTTATCCACCTGATAGAAGCCATAGAAGAGATAAGTCTGTTCCAGAAAGCCCTGCAGATTGAGTACAACAGGAGAGTGAGGAAACCAAATTCAAACTTTTTTTCCTTCCACAGACTATAACATGAGAATTGCAGGGACTTACTCCACCAGACAGGAGATCTGCAATATGCTCGTGAAACATGACCAAACCACGACGAGAGCTGCTCCGATACTCGCTGCACGCACTTCCTGAAGGGAAAATTTATGCTTCAGAACAATTCATGGTCAATTTACGCCCTAAGTGGAAACACATGAACGTCTTCTCACCTTCGTTCTGGTGGTATGTGATGTTTGATGATGCGTGGGAAGCAACTATGATGGGTAACATAACGAAGCTGAACATGAGTAGAAAGATGATGAAGTTGAGCATGACCAGAAATCGCAGGAAAGAAAAATACGACAGGATCCCTGTGCCAAACATTCCTAGTGGATGAAAAGGAGAAAAGGGAATCAAGTTTGCAATGACCGGCGAACTTCCTGTTAGAAGAAGAGATTAATTGCTCATTATTTTTTATCTCTTACCCTCTATCAGGTGAATGTCTCCCCTCCAGAGCTTCATGGAGCTGACCCACTCCTGCCCTTCATCCTTCATCTTCCTCAGATACCTGCGTGTGTTTTTCTTCAGCTGGACCAAACTGCTGAGGTCTCGAGCCTCCTCCAAACGTTGCGTGCTAACAAGTTAAAAACGTAGAAATGAATTCACATCTCAGAACAGATCTGTTTAACTTCTCCTTTACAGGAGCTGATGGACGGTGATAGAATAATTCTTTCCCTACTTGTATCTGCGTTTCTCAGCCATGGGCATGGCCAGCTCTCGGATGGGTTTCTGTTCCGTCTGACTCCTGTGTTTCTCCTCCGATCTGCTGAAGGTGCTCATCACCCATTTCCCACTGCTGGACGAGACGTTCCTTCTCTTGGTGCCGCCACTCGAGGATTTCCTACGATACAGCAGGGACTGGTAGCTCGGGAGCTCGTCCAACAGTGGATTACTGGGGACTCGTCCACTGTGATCAGTGTAGAAGACTTGAAAACAAATGAGTGCAATCAATCATTTTTCAGGACTGGAGTGCTTGAATACAGTTCTATGAAAGAAATATGAAAAAGTCAGGAAAAATGCAACAATGCCAATTTCAATGCAATATTTTTAGCATGTTATATACAACGTAGTAATGTAATCACAGCACAGGTTTTAATTTACCTAAAATCAAGATATGATAAAGACCTAATTAATGTTTTAACTTTATTATCCACCCTCTAAAAAAGCTTCATGACTTCTGAAGACATATTTGATTCCATAAAAATAATTATAACACAAACACATTTGATTCAGACGAGTTGACAAAGGAGGTAGTTTGAATGACAGGTGGAACATTTTCAGTTCCTGCAGGAACTGAAAATTCGCTTTGTTTTTCCTTCCTTTTGAGAAACGTCTTATTTTTCCTCGTGATAATATTTTAGAACGGACTGTTTATTTAAAGCGAGTTAATGTCGCACATTTGTGATTATTTGGGGAGAAAAAAAACCACGCGTGGGTATATAAAGTAATGAAAAAACATCAGTTGAATGTATTTCTCCATCCAGTGACAGCGGCTGACCAAACATTTGTCTTCACTTTATTATTATTATTATTATTATTGTTAGCATGTTGTTAGCGGCTGTTTGGAGTTTGAGGCTAGCTTCTCTAGCTGTTTGGCTCAAAATAAAGAAAGTGTCATGAACCCCACTCATTCCACGTTAAATTGAAGACACGCGTGTGGAGCTGACTTTACCTGGATCCACCTCCATCGGTTGGTTTTAGGGAGAAACCGCTTTATAGTCGCTAATAGTTGTGTTGGCTAACAGTTAGCATCGCTCCGGTAACAACACTCCGTCGTCAGGAAACAGTTTTCCAGGATCCACTTCCGGAATGTGGATCCGATCCCACCAGACGCCCTAAACCGCTGAGATAGATAGGTGGATAGATAGGTAGACAGACAGACGGACAGACAGACCATCATTAATATCAGTGACACCATTATTATAAAGAACTTTTCATTTATTACATCCCGCTTCAAAGCGGTGATGCATTGTAATTGTCGGTGTTCGTCCGTCCGTCCGTCCACCAAATATCTTCACAACCGTTGCAGATGGAAAGATGAAACAAAAAGCACATCACTCGGGCGGCAAAGGGGGTGAAAATGAGATGATGACCTTGACCTTGAGAAAACCAGGTCAAGGTCAGATTTCAACTTTGGACACTCAGGAACTGGATAAGATAGAAAGACGAGGGAGAAGGCCAGTGTAAGACCATAGATCAAAGCTAGTGCTTTGATATATGATAGTAGGTCAGAGCACTAGCTTTGATCTTTGACCTATGCAAGTAGGTCAGGGTAAAATTTTGAATGAAGAGGTGTCGCGGGATGTTTCAATCTGAGACTGCATTGGTTCTTGTTTTCAAGTGTTTTTGAATTTCTGTTTGATCAAACTGGGTCTCATGCTGTCCTGATAGGACAGAGTTCTACTACAGCATACCATCCCATTCCATTCCCACGCCATCCCATTTGATATGGGGCATATTCGGATCATAATAAGTTTTATAGTGTTTATATTAGTTCGATTCCTTCCTGTGTGGAGTTTGTATGTTCTTCCCACATACAGTATGTGTGCATTCTCTCCCCAGCTTCCTCCCACCTCCAAAAACATGCAATTTAGGCGAATTAATCTGTTCCAAATTGCCCGTAGCTGTGACTGTGTGCGTGAGTGGTTGTATGTCCTTTGTGTGGCTCTGCAGTGCAGAAGAACCCAAATCCCAATGGGCCATACACAGAAGGGCCAAGGTTCTGTGGGACTTCAGCTTTCATGCTTTCAAACAGTTCCTGGTAAACCAATGAGACATAGTGGTGGTGGACACAGGGCAGAAGAGGGTAGAGGTGATAGATGTGGCAACACCATGCGATGTCAACATTAGAATGAAGGAGCACAAAATGTTGTGTTCCAATAAAAAAGAAGTTGGAACATATGTCGAAGGTTAAGGCCAGTGTAGTCCAAGTGGTAGTGGGAGCACCTGGGGCAGTAACCCCTAAACTGGGAGAGTGGCTCCAACAAATCCGGTCCCGAAGAGCACAGGAACAGCTGAACAGAACCTTCAAACACCCAGGCCTATGGTAGAGAACTGGTAGTAGAACTGGTATGGAGGGATGGCACAGATACCACCCAGTGATGGTAAGAGGAATGGGATGTAAATATATAAAACACTAGTTAATAGACTATTACACATCCAACTGAAGGATGCATATTACATTTTAAAACTGAATTAGTTGTCGTCACTGTTTGTCCGCTGTCTGCACGGGTTTACAGCCCATTAAGATGGAGTGGACTTTTACCCTCCAGTCTGACGGTCCTCCCTCTCATTGGCGCTGGTGCTCAGGTTGATTCACAGGTTACTCCTCCTTCTGTGGCTCCACACCAGTTTCTCTACATTTTCTTCTGTGTTCTCAGACCATCACAGCACATCTACAGGTAAGCACTGTTTGAGCACATTCTATTGATTTTTGATTGTCTTCACTTTACAGTAACTTTACGTCACACCGTCTGTAGTCCCCTGGTGTGAGGTGTTTCTATAAACTTCCACTGATGGGATTATATTTTGTGAATATCTGTCAGTGGCTCTGTGAGACAACATTAGTCTGTAGTGGAACCTAAACCCACTGGATTAATTAATAATGAACAGATGAGGATGACGAGGGAGATTATATTACACATGCTTCCCTCTTTATAATGTCGCTGTCACTCTGAACCCAGAGAAGCCTCAATATTTGATGCAAATTGTTTAAGCTGTATTAAAGCAGACTTAAGCGGAAACTGGAGCCTAAGTATGACATGTGTTGAGGGAAGACTCTTATCCGAGTCCTTATTGTAGTCATCTGTATTTATTACAGTAAAAACAACATATTTGAAGGCATATTATCAGAATCGGCCTTTACAAACGACACAAGGAGGAGCGTCTGTGACCGCAGGAGCTGAAGGATTGTGGTTTTCAGAGAATGAAAGGATCATTTTGAAGGATTTCATGACAAGTTACAGCGACAGAGGATTCTTCAACCATGCCTATCATGACAGCGAGACTCTGGAAATGGATAGAAGGTTTGTGCTACTAAGATAAGATGAAATGTGTTGCACCAGAGCATCATACATTTTAAAAAAATCTTATCTTCTTTATTTATTTGTGTGTGTGTGTGTGTGTGTGTGTGTGTGTGTGTGTGTGTGTGTGTGTGTGTGTGTGTGTGTGTGTGTGTGTGTGTGTGTGTGTGTGCATGTAGGTGTGTGTGCGTGTAGGTGTGTGTGTGTACGTACATACTATAAGGTTTTCTGAGGATATTCTGAAGGAACAGGTGTGTTTATACAGTGTTTGTTATGCACCAGGTAGGATTCAGCATTTATTATTCAGTTTTTGGTTAAGAACTTAAGCGTCTTAAAGCTAAAGGTTTCTAACAACATGACAAAAAAATTACATGAACCAATTGGTATCATAAATTCGGTAATCTTGAACAACTGTGTGGCTTATTATGTCCTTTAAACCTACTATAGTAGACGTATCTATCATCTCTTTAGTGATGTCATGAGGTTAATTGCCCTTAGTTATATTACCAACATGAGCTCAGTGATAAGGAGTTTGTTTCCAAACCTCACAGCTGTTGTTTTCCAGGAAAACCCACCACACTAATCCCTATGCCAGGGAAGACCCACCCCGGCAGGGTGGGGGTGCATACACACATTATGCATCTACTGATCAGGCCAGCTGGAGGGGGGGTGAGAGCATTTCATCCGGGCCTGGGAGTCTATCATGGCCGCACGAGCTCAGTGAGTGGACCAAAACTAGACTTTAATTTACCAATTGGAACAAATTCTGACATAAATGCTTCTTATTATGGTTAGAAAGCTTCTTCCACTGTTTGTTACTCGTTTCTTTGGACTCCACACTTCCTTACATGCCTCTACGTGTTGCTAGGTGACACTGTTGTTGCTCCTTGATCTCCTTTCAGATCACAGCGCGTTCCAAATCCCACCTGAATCTCAATATGCTCAACCCATTCCACTTCCTTCTTCAATGTCAGGTAATGGTGAAAATAACTTTGCTCTATTCTTATGCAGGTACTAGATTCCATCCAATCTCTGAAGGTGCTCAGACTGTTGCTATGCTATCGCTAAACACACACACTTAACATAGCTGCAAAGTCCAGAACAAAAGTTTCAATTAAATGTGATGTTAAAAGTGTGTTATCAGTCAACTTAACAAAATCCCACTGGATAATCATTAATAGACACAAATGAGGAGAAAGACAAGGAAGTTGGTTTAGAAAATAGCACGGAGGATATTGTTGCTACATTTAATGCTGTCAGGTGTCCAGAACTGCATTGTCTTCCGTGTGAGTCATCACAACATAATCATTGCGTAATTTTTGTCTGTGGTCAGTTATCAGTTTATGGTTTAAACTTTAAAGGGCATTTTCTCACTTTTTCTCAAAACACGAACTAATGATTCTCCTCTTTTTCCTTCTTCCAGGCAACATGACGATGACATGGAAGGACATCTCAAATAGAAGAATGAGCCTGTTTCCTAACGCCGACCCGGCTCATCTAGCTTTGACAGAGGATGTCATCAGGAATGAATTGGAGAACGGTAAGAGTTTGTGAGGGGGTGTCGGATGATTCCCGTGGATGTGAGTGATGTGAGGTACAAATACCTGCTCGGCATCCTGGATGTTATCGTATGTAATATAGTAGAGATGGCATACGTTGTGGTCTTGTGTGTGACAGAGGAGCAGAACCAGGTGAAGGAACTGGTGGCCATGTCGACACAAGACCGGGTTCGGGCCATTCGGGACCTTCCAATGAGCTTTGAAGAGAAGAAACGCATCAGGTGGGTTTTGACTGTACAGAAAACAAACACTAACCTTGTCTTGTCAGCCACTGAGTTAACCATTACCTCTTACTAAGACCAATAAAACCAGATTATGTGGGCAAACACAAGGTGGTGTCGCAATATAGATCTCTGAAGGAAAAGGTTACACATCTGTACATAGTTCTCCTGTTTGAAGCTACATAACACAAGAACCTATGCTAAATTAGAGGTGCTAATGCTCTTCTTTTATTCTCATATGGACCTTCCTCATCATTATAACACCACTTATGTCGGAAATTGTTCCACACAGGAGCCAAGTTCTGGCGTTCAAGTCTGCTAAGCAATCTCGCCAGTTCACGTACTTTGCCGATTGCTCTGAAAATGTGTCTCTGGTGAGAGTTTCGTCAATCCTACAACCATGTGCTGCATTTGACCAACTCTTTTTGAGCATCTCCTCATTCATAACTCCAATGGTGTGGATATGCTGCTCCCTCACAGTCATTCCGCAGGTGTGGCTACACCGTCAGGTCAGCCAGGCAGACGATGGAGCTGTGGCAGGGAATCATGAAGGAAATAGGTGGCAAATTTGGCACCAGCGTCCTCACCTATTTCCTGTTCCTCAAGTGGCTGCTTATGTTCAACATTTTTTCCTTCCTTGTCAACTTTGGCTTCGTCACCATCCCCCTGCTTGTTTACGACCTTTCACCCAACATACCTGAGAATGTGAGATTCAGGGGGCTGGAGATACTGACCGGAGCTGTAAGTGAAGACGAACCTTGAGCTTTTTTTATAGCCACTTTGTTAAAGTCACTGTGGGCTTTAAAGCTATGCTAATCAATTATTATTTTTATATGAACAGTGGCCAACAATGAATGAGTTTAACACTGGTGCAAAGCATCTTTATATTTCCTCCCTCAGCTCTGTAGAGAACATTACCTTCTAACAGGACGGTCTAACTCTTATTGTTCTCATCAGCTTCTTGTAACAACCTACAAACATTCGTCTGTTAGTATCTGTAAAGCCGGATTCATCCCTCAGGAGTAACTTAGATGAAACAGAGTTGTACCAGCTTAGTTTTAAGCACTATATAAAGTGTTATGACAGCGTTAAGCTTATTGTGCTGTTTCCAAGAAGGCAAAGAAACCAGTGTCAAGTTGAATTATTAAAATGCTGTCACAAACATTATCTATTCTTAAAGCTTTCATGGTGTTGTGACTATAGTGGAAATGTGCTTTGGTCTCTCCAGGGTTACTTCAACTACACTGTCATGTATTATGGTGGCTACAGCAATGAAACTCTGATAGGTCTGGTGAACTACAACATGCAGTTAGCCTATTTCTTCACCATTACACTCTACATGGTGCTGTGTGGAATAACGCTCATATTCAGGTCAGCTTTCTGTATAGTTATGGAATAGTGCCGCTTTGTTTTGACATCTTACTGCACATTTTCATGAAATAACCCCCCTTATATTTTATTCTAAATGATCATCATACAGCACCGCAAATTCTTTCAAGAAAAACTACGTCCTAGCAGACCCGGTGTCTAACAGTGCATGGCAGCTCCTGTGCAGCTGGGATTTTAACATTACCAACGAGAAAGCAGTGAGACAACGCAAGAACAACCTGCGCGTCCAACTGAAGGTGAATTTTACCATGTCATAAACACACTTTGGAGTCAGGAAAGAGTCAAACATTTCCTCCATATATCATGAAATTCTTAGTCTGAAAGAAGCGACTCTGAAACATATGTTTGACAAAGTCCAGATCAACTTGTTTTAAATTTCAACTTCATACTAAAAGATTGGTAAATACATTTAGGAAGTAATCCCTGGATGCACAAAACAATGTATATCAACATCTGTGAGGTGGTTGGCTGCCCTGTTTTAACTCCCAGCACACGTGTTGTTATTTTCAATGGTTGTGTTTTTCCTCTTCAGGAGTCTTTGTCAGAGAAGGCCGAGAGGGAGAGGCTGACCCTCCCTGAAAAGATGAAGCACTATGGGATTCATCTGGGTTCCTGGCTCCTCTCCACCAGCTTGGCCGTTGGCTGTGGTGTTAGCATCTATTATCTCTGCATATATGAATACCAGGTACGCAGATCAGTATTGTATTTTCCCTTTGTATGCATGTGCAGGAAAAGTGAACACAACACACTATATGTTAGTATGTTTGGTCTTCAAAATTCTTTATTAATGCGTGTCTAGACCTCAGGGTTTTATTTATTTCATCGCACACCGCGTTCATTCAATTCCATCTTGTGACCTCCTTCTGTTATCTTGACAGCAAACAACAGATGCTGCCAACTGGTCTCTACTCGAGGAGGCAAAAACTCTGCTGGTTCCTTTTGTGGTTTCTCTGGTGAATCTGGTCGTCCCGCTCTTCTACTCCCTCTTCAATAAATTTGAGCATTACTCCAGCCAGCGCCGACAGATCTACGCTCTGGTGGTCAGGTTGGAGAGGGGAAATATCAGGAAATTCAGTGTTTTAATGTTGTGTTTTAGTCTGTTTTATCCTAAGCTCCAACCATCAGAGAGGTTTCTTCTTCTCGTCTCAGCAAGAAAAATGTTGGATGATTCCTTTATTAATCAATAATGCTTAAAATGTTTGTTTTTTTTCTTGCAGAAACGTGTTTCTCAAGATGTCCATTCTGGCTGTGTTGTGTTATCACTGGATGAATGTAGTATCTGAGGAGTTTTCGGTACATTTGATTGCGGTTAACCCTTCATTCCCATCACTTAACAAATCATCAGCTGGTCCACACATCCAATATCAAAGGTCATTTATCGATTTGATGTTTTCTCCAGTGTTGGGAGTCCATGGTGGGACAGGCTTTGTATCGTCTGGTCATTTTTGATTTCCTCTTCCTGATGTTGGGATCCTTCTTTGGAGAATTCCTCAGCAAGTGAGTTAGTTTATCCTCACAGCAATGAGGAAACCTCACAAGTGTCTCATTATCGTACTTCTCTATGACAGCGTGATTGGGACCAGACTATTACCACGTCTAGGTGTTCCAGAGTTTGACGTAGCCAGAAATGTCCTTGAACTAATGTACACCCAGACTCTGGCCTGGTAAGAATAACCCACCCTGATAACAGTTACAGGATGCAACAAAATGCATTAAAATCCGCACTTGTGTTTTCTCTCTCGGTCCCAACGCTAAGACTAAATATTCCGTTATTTTCTCCGGGCAGGCTCGGAATCTACTTCTCTCCTCTGCTTCCTGCCATCCAGATTCTTAAATTTTTCATCATATTTTACATAAAGAAGGTAAGAGCAAGTCCCTACTGTTTAGCTGCATTAATGGAGCGATTTAAAAAGGAGACACAGCACTGTAGACAAATACAATGAGTTTGCTGCCTGAGCTGTTCTGTTTTAGGATCGTGTTACTCCATGCTATTTGTGCACCTGGTTAAATATTTCATTCAACTTCTTTTCATCGTATTGACAGCTTACTTTATTTTGCACCATGTGAAACGCACGCATGGTTTGGAGCCTGGTGGTAACCGGACCCAGACTGGATCTAGTTGATGCATATTTCATTAGCATGTTGAAGGACCTTTGACACATTGCATTCACAGCTCTGATTAGACCTGCGCTAGAATGAATTTATGGGTTTATAACCTTTCATAATTGTATTTACTCCAAGACTATTGAGTCTTATGTGCGTGTCCTTGCTCACTACTTTCCCAGGTCAGCCTGACCCGTAACTGCCAGCCTCCACGGCGCTCAGGAAGAGCGGCCCAGATGCAGACCATCTTCATTGCCCTCCTCTTCTTCCCTTTCTTTGCAGGAGCCTTGTCTATGGTTGCATACACTGCCTGGAGGTACAAAGACATGAGCTTGTTTTTAGTGTCTCTGGCCACATTTAAACTATATTAATTTTAATCTTCACATCCTTCCCTCGTCCTCCTCTTTTCTCTCTCACCCTGCTCTACAGTCTGACGCCCTCGGAGCAGTGTGGTCCTTTCCGAGGACTTAACAACACCTTCAGCGTCGTTGGAGTCTGGATGGACGGCATGGAGGACATCCCTGGATCTCAATGGGTCATCTGGATCTACAGAAATGTCATCAGAAGTGAAGTGTTTTACTTCTTCATCACTCTCATAATCATGTAAGACTACAGGGTTATGTTATATACCAGTGGTTCTTAACCTGGGTTCGATCGAACCCTAGGGGTTCGGTGAGTTGGTCTCAGGGGTTCGGCGGAGACGATGGTCAAGACAAAACACCCGACACATAGTGTTGAGTGTTTTTGCCAAACATACGCCTTAAATTTATAAAAAATATATATATTTTTTTTTACTAAAGAGGGGTTCGGTGAGTGAGCATATGAAACCGGCTGGGTTCGGTACCTCCAACAAGGTTAAGAACCACTGTTATATGTACTGTCAGCTCACACTCTGAAGTGACTGGGCGGGAGCAGAAATCAAACCGCCACCCATGTGGTCATTGGACGACCTTGTCTACCAACTGAGCCACTGCCCCCCTCCCCCCACCCCCCCCAAACGTCACTATTAGAATGGCTTTAAAAGATAATTGTAATTAAGTGTGACATAATTTCCCTCATTTCCCAGAATCATTATAAACATCTTCTGGCAAGTGACTCAAGGCCGCAAGCATCTGATTGGTCAACTGAGACAGCAGATTGTTAATGTGAGTGCTTTTAGAATCTATTCTTCATGAAATGTATCTGTTTATTTTTGTTTGTTCATCCCACATTTGAATATTTTTTTTCTTTTCTCCTTTGCTGTTTTTGTTTTCCCCCCCAGGAGGGGAAAGACAAGTCCTTCCTGTTAGACAAGCTCCAGAAAATCCAAAAATCCAAAATGAAACTCAAACACAAGAATCACAGAAAGGTTTATTCTACTTATTTTTTTATTTTTTGCAAACTGCTGACTGCTTAGAGATTTCATGTCAGTCTCATCTCCCCTCTCTTGTCCTTCAGCCTACCAACCGTCATTCAAATGACCACTCCTCCGGCGGTCAGTCCAACTCCAACGCCATGGTTCAGGCTTTGATCGCACGACAGAGGCTTGAAGATGCGGAGCGACTCGGCTCTAGTGGGTTGCCAGTTCCAGACATCTCCACCTCCAGCACTCTGGTTCAGGCCATGTTGGCACAGCAGAGAACTGATGCTCAGGACGGAGATTCAAACCCGCTGTTGGATAAACCAACGTCACCCTCCAGCGCCCTCCTGCAAGCCATGCAGGCCAGACAGGAGGCCCAAATTCAGGAGTGGAATGGACATAACAGTATAGCAGGTTTCCATGAAAACCCAACCGGCGCAGTCACACAGGCAATGCAAGCCAGACAGAGAGCAGAGGAGTACGAAGCAGACGACGCAGATGACCTGCCGTCCTCAGTGTCAGGAGTCATGACGCAAGTCAGGCAAGCCTGGCAGAGAACAGAAGGACCTCCACAGAACCTGGCCCCTGCAGGATCCAGTGCTCTCATACAGGCCATGCTGGCCCGGCAGCAGGCCCAGAATGAGTACGATGATGGTTACTGAACTGAGTGTAACTGAGGGTGAAGGAAGAGAAGTGAAAAGAATGATGTAGAGAGTTCCTTGTGTTTTGTGTCGGCACATAAAGAGTCACAAGTCCAAAAATAGGAAATACACGAGTAATGCTGCTGAACAAATAAAGGAATGAAGCACTTACTGTAACTCGCTACAAGACTAGGAGAGTACAGGTCTACCTCTTTTTACACCTTTTTAATAAATATATGACAGTATAGCTTTGCAAGTTATAGCATATATAATGTACACCTTGTGCCATATGTAAAGTAATATGTGTATCATGAGTTCTTAATACTGCATGTAGTATATAAAAATGGATGAATGAAATAAATTCATTATGGTCACCTGTATTACATTAACTTCTATTGAATAAGAATTCAATGTGCTTATGAAGAGGCCCTAGATGAGCTGGCGTCTTATCTGGGGTGTACCCCACCTCTCGCCTGTGACAGGGATAAGTGACTGAAGACGAGACGATTGGATGAATGGATGGATGGATAGATGGTGGATGGATGGATGGATGGATGGATGGATGGACTCTGCAGATCATTGTGGTGACAATGTGGTGCCACGAATCAGACGTTCCTTTTCACCGCTCTGCTTTTCTTCCCCTGGAGGTTCTTAAGTCACATTATAAATGCTATAGTGCTTTATTCCATATATGAAATACATCGAGATATTATAAAAGAAATTGCATGCTCGAATTTGAAAATTTCATCTCATTTTACCGGGCGGCACGGTGGCGCAGTGGTTAGCCCTGTCGCCTAACAACACGGCGGGTTCGAGTCCCGCTCTGTGTGGAGTTTGCATGCTGTGTCTTCGTGGGTTCTCTCCGGGTTCTCCGGCTTCCTCCCACCTCCAAAAGCATGCGCTTCAGGTTGACTGGCCGGTCCCAAATTGCCCGAAGGAGTGAGTGTGTGTGTGTGTTTGTATGTCTTTGCATGTGGCTCCGCGGTGCACTGGCGTTGTGCCCGGAGTGTCCCCCGCCTCACGCCCTACGTCAGCTGGGATAGGCTCCAGCTCCCCGTGACCCGCTACAGCAGATACAGCGGCGGTACATGAAAATGAATGAATGGACTCATTTTACTAATTTTCCCAATTGAAAAATTCTAAATCAGGCCATTAATAAATAGATATCCAGCTTACTTGTTTGAAACATTGAAAAAAGACTTCTTTACAGCATTGACATTTAATTTTGCTTTGATTACAACAGAACAATGACAATAGAATTCCAAACTGTATGAGTAAAAGAGTCGAACCGTCCTGGATGTTGATCATTCCTTGAATTTTTTTACTCGGTATTTTATATTTAAATTTTCTCTCACATTTCTCATAATTTCAGACTTCATGAGACAATAAAAGTGATCCTGAACCCCAAAAGAAAAATGATTCGCAATTTCCCACAACCATTCTATGTACACAATACCATTTACATGCTATGACCTGTGTACAATTTATATATGTATGTAGGCACAATGTTTGAATAAAGTACTTGTGGCTCTTTTTTAATAAAGAATGAAAACCTGTTACACTGTTAGCCTGTCTTTGCATTGATTAATAAGGCTAGTCACGTTCTTGTGGGTATCATGAACACACCTCAAATGAATCGACACTGTCAGGGGTTAAACACAAAACACTTTCATCCATGAGATTTGTTTTCATCACTGGCTGGTTTGAAGCTCTAGTGTGACTTGTAGCTCTGTGACAACTGATGACAATAACACACCCACACTTAAGGCAGCGTCGATACATATTTGATGGAATCCTGTTAGTTGTCATTCATATCAGGCGTTTACCCATCCATCGAAAACGCCACCGCCCACTGCCCCTCTCAACACTGCTCCTCCCCTAAAGATCCTGCAATGTCACTCAGGTCCAAGGAGTCGGCAGGTATGGGAGTTTTCCTGCCACTTTTTGGGGTCTGGTCGGGGTAGAAGTCCACAGATTTGGAGATGGAGTGCACCGAGCGTTCCCGGAAATATCCGAAAGCCTCGCGGGCGTGCTCCTCACGGATGCTTTGCTCAAAGGTCTTGCGTTTATGCCTGAACTCGATGACGGTCTTGGTGTAAGAGTTGAGGGTCGTGACCGACGCGCCCATGCAGCAGGTGAAGGAGGCCCAGGCCATGCTGGTAGAGAACAAAAGCAAAGAGGAAGAGGCTTTGAAACTCACGTGGCAATGCTTCTGCTGCTGTGATGAGAAAGAGACTGAACAACCGTGTCTGGACACAAAATAGCATTTTGACATTATTCCCTCAATATTTTTGTTGGCAGAGATTAGTGTCAATCACATCTTATCCCTCTGGATCCTAGAAGCATGCTGGGCCACATGTGAGATGACACATTCAATCATGATCTAATGTACTTTTCACAAAGGTTGGGTAATATCCCCAAAAGGTCAAGAATTGTTTTGCCTCTCAAAGGAGTTTTCAGCATACTGCACATATTGTAAAAGAGTGAATTATTATCCCGTTATGCAATTCCAATCACGCCTCTATTGGAGCTTTGGACACCAAAGCCTAATCCTGCCATAACATGAGAGCTTTGGGTTTTTTCATTAGAGACAGCGATGCTGCGTAGAGGTGACATCAGTGCTACAGAATGACTATTTGGGGCTGCTACATGCAGAATGGAATCATTAATCTGGTTTGATAAAGCAAACACTTCATCTGATCACAGAAACAGTGTGATTGTGATGTCTAGCGGTATACCAGAAAGACCAGCCATAGTCCCAGTTGTAGGGCCTCCAATCAGGCGGTCCGAGGCTAACAGTCACCTGGAACACCTGCGTGTACATCACATGAGCCACCATGCCGAGAAGACCTGAAATGATACGAGTGACTGGTTAACTGGCTGCTTGACATGCAGCCTTGATGAACCCTTTTCCATTCACACTATAATCCTTTCTCTGTTATCATGAAATGATGACTTCATTATCAATACAAATGATTCGGACTCATTCTATTAACAAGCAATGAAAATAAACTACCTGATAGCACGGTGAAGACAGCGGCGAAGGCATTGAGCTTAAGTCCGTCAATAACGTTGCTGGAGTGGACGAGCTCTAAGCACATGAGGCTGAAGCCCACCACCAGTAGAACGATGTACAGCATCTCAGAAACCAGCGACAGCCACAGCATCCCTGCAAGATCAGCACATTTCATGAGCCTGTTATACATGTCCATGAGAATTTTAAAGGGACTGACTACATGTTACTGGGATGCTGCGAACATGTGACTAACTGGTATGTTTTATACTGTTTTGAATTTTGAATGTCATCATTGTTAAGGTATAATTGCAGGACTGTTCTCCCAAAACTGCAAAATAATAATAATAATAATAATAATAATAATAATAATAATAATAATAATAATAATAATAATAATAATAATAATAATAATAACAACAACAATAAAATTAAGAAGAAGAAGAAGAAGAAGAAACATATTTGTCTCTGTTTAAACTGGTTGCTCTACAGGTTTCAGCAGCAGTTTGACGTCAAAATCAAAACCACCAGAGGGCGCTGTGGTTGATCTCCTTCCAACACTTTTCAGTGAATTTATTGGCAGACTGAAAATATAAAAATTTTTAACACCTTACAGAATATAATTATCCTGGCCCATCCCATAACCCCAGAGGGTACTTAGGGCAACACACATACGATCTATGGTTGTCAACGTATGGTGTATCTTGGGCAACTAAACCTGGCGCCGCCCATCCCTCTCCAGGTTGGATGGAGTTTAATGTCATACCCAGGATGTCAGAATATACCAATAACTCCATCCATAAAGAAAACTGTAGCCGTAGCCTTAGGAAGTTATCACAGATTAATATGTCCAAGTGGCAACAAGCTAAATTTCAAATGATGTAGGAGGAATTTACTCCAAATGTAATTAACTTTTTGTGTCACTAGCACAGTAAAACACATTCTTGAGTATGAAGATCCTATTTTAAGCTACAAAGTCCACCAATTCATGTCAACTTCAGACGTGAGGATAGAAATAATTCAAAGATTGATCCAAGGATCAATTAAAAAAATTCAAATCATCAATGTTTATATATGAAATCTGGCCATAGAGCCTAAATGGCACTAGGAATGGGACTTGTATATCTATCCTTATTGTATAGGAATGTCAGGAATTCTGGAAGATGGTTTACGGACACATTTATGGTACCAAAGAGGTCCTAATGGGCTTTGTCTTGAATGCAAAACAGAATCTACTATGCATCACTGTTATGAGTGATGTTATGAGCTTCCTCGTTTGATCATTTTACTGTTTTATTTTATTTGTTTGTTTGTCTGTTTGTTTATTTTTTCTCCTTCTGTTTTACTTACTTTGTTTTTGTTTTTTGATCTTTCTATGACTATGCAGTATAAATGATTGATTTATTTTTGTAACTATTACCAGCAACTATTTTGTAATGAGTATTTTTTGAGAATAAGGGGGTAGGAATTTAATTTAAGTTTATATTCTTCCTACTCCTTTTCAGATAGTGTTCACACCATTCTATTTATTATTATATTTATTATTTATTATTGTTTGTTATAGTTATTTTGTTTTGTTATTTGAAATAAATGAACTTGTGATAGAAGAGTTTCAGCTAAAATGAAAGGAAAGGTGTACAAAACTGTGGTGAGACCAGCGATGTTGTTTGGTCTAGAGACAGTGTCACTGAGGAAAAGGCAGGAGGCAGAGCTGGAGGTAGCAGAGATGAAGATGCTGAGGTTCTCTCTGGGAGTGACCAGGAAGGATAGGATCAGGAATGAGTACATCAGAGGGACAGCACATGTTAGAGGTTTTGGAGATAAAGTCAGAGAGGCCAGACTGAGATGGTTTGGACATGTCCAGAGGAGATATAGTGAATATAGTGGTAGAAGGATGCTGAGTTTTGAACTGCCAGGCAGGAGGCCTAGAGGAAGACCAAAGAGGAGGTTTATGGATGTAGTGAAAGAGGACATGAAGGTAGTTGGTGTGAGAGAAGAGGATGCAAAGGACAGGGTTAGATGGAGGCAATTGATTCGCTGTGGCGACCCCTGAAGGGAAAAGCCAAAAGGAAAAGAAGAAGATTTGAAATAAATGAACTCATTCATTCATTCATTCATGAATTAAATGTTCAATAAAATTAAATAGCATGTTTCTCTTTTCTTACTGATATCTGAGACCAGACGTCAGTCACTATAGATATGACGGTTAGACCTGAGGATTGAAATAAAGCCAAACAGTTGCTTTATTCCCTTATTGGCTACGAAATGATCTTGAAAACTTTAAAAAAAACTGGTAAAAATGGGTCATGAAGTCTTCAGTGGGATTGTTAGAGAACAGAGAGGGAGGGGCCTTCTGATGACAAATGATGGACTCTCACCTTTCTCTGATGCAGGGGCCAAGTCGATAAAGCTTCGGCATCTCTCGCCTACAACACAAAGACGTGATTTTATTAATGAAGACACCACGACGGCATATTCAGAAAATTTTTCGTCTTAGATTTAGAAATAAATGAGCAAAGTGATTGAATTTCTGGAGGGGAGAGGTCAGGCTCTGACCACACAGCAACACAAAATTGCGAGTTCATAAATTCAAAGGTGAATAAACAGAATCCTGAATGAGTGGCAGATGCAGCTTATGGTTCTCCAGCTGCTGAGTCGGTAAAGCCTGCCCAACATCTGGTTGTTGTCATTTTGAATTACAGAATGACAACATTCTGTAATTATACAGAATTTCAACAATAATAAAAGATATTATTGTAAAAAAAAATGAGGAGATGACAGCCTGTATCAGCTTAACAGGATATCAAAAAACGACCCTTGGTGCGGCGCTTACCCGCCGTCATCTGTCGAGAGGAGAGCATGTCGCTGGATTTGTTGTAAGTGGAGCGCTTTAATCAGGTAGAAGCAGGGTGGCAACAGCTGTTTTGAGGAAAAACTCATCAAGGCCCCCGTTACATAATCCTTATTAACTCAAGCTGTCTCAGCCACCCTCCATCGTACAGCCACTTGATGAGATAAACATGTGCAGCAGCTCCTTCTTGAATAATCTCAATGCGTGGTTCATTTATAGTGTGATGTGCAGCATTTGCATGTCTTTGTATTATTTGCATCAGACATGTCAGAGAGACAAATCACTGACTTTGGAGGTGAACCCAGAGGAGGAATACGGCCTTTAGGCCCAACTCTGATGTACGTCATCTTCCTAGTAATTTATTCTTGTTATTAAATGAACAGATGAAATAATTTCCTCGAGTGAACAAACAAAGTCCCTTTGGTTTATGCTGTGAAGCAATCACATCCTGTCCCTATCAAGTGCTGCACAGCCACCCCCTTAAGGCCCCGGGCTGGATTCCACGTTCATCACAACACTGGATGTGGAGTACGAGCGTCTGCTTCGCCCCTTGTGTTTGTTTCCATCTGAAGCTCCTTCCTGCTGCTGGGGGCTTCTGTTTATCATGCCAGATAAAATAAGATGGAGCGCAGAGAAAAAAAAGCAATTTGATAAGTAGAATGATATTAATGGAGGGCGATTATCTCCAAATAATCATGAAATGGGATAATTCATTGCCATTTGAACTGACTGTCCCATTTTAAACAATAAGTGAGTGAAAATGATGGGATTCCACAAAGGAAATTGTTTGAACAGTGAGCGGCCGTATGCTTTAAGTGATGGAGTCTGAATTGAGTTGGTGGAGTGTGAAGTTAAAATGCAGCTGTAGAATATAAAAAAATGTGAAA
Organism: Antennarius maculatus; assembly: GCA_013358685.1. NCBI lineage: Eukaryota > Metazoa > Chordata > Actinopteri > Lophiiformes > Antennariidae > Antennarius > Antennarius maculatus. The sequence goes on along the minus strand of CM023612.1, from coordinate 16,659,338 downwards.
AAGAAAAAAATTGAGGCAGTTAATTTGATATTAAGATCTGGAAAATGAAAGAAGATGTGTTTTTTGTTTACGTGATGGTTAAGTTGAACGATTCAAAATGTCAAGTTCAGATAAGAGGAAAAAGCATCACATCCTTCGGTGACATCACTGAAGAAAACTCTGAACTAAATTTATCAGATTTTTTTATGTTTCTTGATTTAAAGCAGTGAATAATGTCTATAAAACCACCATATCAGTGGTGTTTGTTGTCATCTGTGAGACAAAAGAATCTTCAGCAATCTTTCCACAGGCTAAAAAAAACAAAACAAAACCCAACAACAACCCTATTTTTTTGTGTGTGGGAATTTCAACTATCTGGAGGAAAAAAAACTGGAGAATTTCACACTTGTTTTGCAAATATTCAAATGTAAAATAACCAAATATGAAGTTCCCGTGTAGAATTTTCTGTCACCACGACGCGCGCGCACACACGCACACACGCAGACACACACACACACACACACACACACACACACACACACACACACACACACACACACACACACACACACACACACACACACACACACACACTCTTTCTCTCTCTCTCTCTCTCTCTCTCTCTCTATCTATCTCCTCTTACTTTCATCGTGGATGTTCTCCTCGCAGGAGAACCAGATGCCGGTGTGAAACTGTCTGAACAGGAACCTGTCGTCCCCGGTCTCCCAGCTGTACACCACCTTGTTGGGGTCCGTCTCGTTCACCCCGTAGTCTATGCACTGGTGCGTCCTCAGCTTGCTGCACTTCGGTTTGGGGACCCTCTGCGTGCCCACGCACCAGTAGGTCGTTATAAACGCGGTGATGGAGAAAAACAGGGCGAAGAAGTTCAGGCCGACCGACAGCAGGGTCCTGCATCTGCGCGTCGTCTTCATTGTCTGCGAGGAGGATGGAGCGGGACGCGCAGGACCGAAAAGTTCATGGATGCGGAGTGGAGAAGACGCGTGAGCCCCAGGTTAATGTCCGAGAACACCTGGGGAGGCGCGGCTCCCATTTGGAACGCGACAGCTTCCGTGCGTCAGCGGCGCGCAGAGCAGCGGCAGCAGCATCCCCGCTGTGAGCCACCACCTCACATTTACATCCACAGACTTTTTGTCTGCTTCACACGCGGTTCCCCCACGAGCGTCCATCCTATAGGAAGTCACGTTGTACAAGGATTTGACGCTCGATGACATCAAGGGTGGGATTTTCTTATGACGCGCACTCTCTCTCTCTCTCTCTCCAAACCCCTTCTGTGCCAGTGGATGGCGGAGAGCTTGAGGACGATGTCAGCAGGCGGCGTCTGGGGTGGCTTTGGGGTGTGGGGGTTTATGGGAGGGGGGTAGTTGGGTAAGGATCACACAATATTTAAGCCAAATAAAAATAATTCCATGAAACCCGTGGTCTCTGGTGATTTATTGTAGCATCCAGAAGAAGTAATTATATATGGCGCACACAACAGACATTTAAAATATGCGCATTTAAAATACCTTCCTGTTCTTCGTCGTAGTTCTTTTCTCAACACCATGTTTACTCTTTTGATTTCCTTTTGCTGTTCATTCAACGGGAATAATGCGCAATATTTCAATTGCTGTAGAAACTAGAATTCATTTCCATCTGCAGTCCCTGGGCTGTGGCCATCGGTGCTGCACAAGTTGGCAAAGTGAAAGATAATAATCGTTTGTAATGAATTAAAAAAAACATTTGGTGCTTTAATTATTCTGTTATCTGCAATGTGCTTCAAAAAAAAAAAAAAAAAGACACCCACGTTTATCCGTCAGTTAAAGGAATGGAAACATTCAATGCGTCTGAACAAATAGTTGCTGACAGCAGTTGAGGTTTTTTCTATTAGGCGTTGGCTTTGCTTCTGACAACTGTTTCTGATTTCAGAGAACCTGATCTGTGTTCTCTCGTCCAGAAGGAGGTCACTGAGAGGGCGAAGACTGACGAGCCACTACTGTAGCCACTGACCAGGCTGGAGGTGGTCTGTTGATCTCTGCTCACTGTGCCAAGCAGAGATGACTCCACCAGAGTAAGTCTTCCAACTTGAACTCCAAAACGTTTTCTCGACAGCACTGTGATTCTTTTTTTTATACTGATCTTAAAAAACAAACCATTGACCCAATCTTTCCAACTCCAGAGCACACGAGGTCCTAAGGACCCGACGGCCTCAAATATCACTGAACAATCTGACACTACAGGTGATTACGGCCCTGGCATGGTTGTGTTTGTGAACTTAACAGAGCAGGGAGAGAAACATTTGCTGTTGTAATTACTCCGGATTAAAATCACTCCAAAGAACAACTTTAATTTGACAAACTTCTCTGAATTGGTTGGGAGTAAATCTCTCTGAATTTCTTTAAGTTCTGTGTCCTCATGTCCCCTGTGGTTGATCACAGCCGATGACAAGAGTCTCATTTGAATATCAGCAGCACATTAGAAGTCAGACTACTTGGCAAGAGTCGGTAAAGTCTGCTTATGACGTCTGTGTGGATGATAGGCCGCTTCCTGAGTTTCTGGCAAATTAATCCCTTCTCTCCAGATAACACACTGTAAGTCATTTTCTACAGTGTGAGGGAGTGGATGTCCACACGGCCTGCGTAGTTTAAGAGCAGGACACTAGAAGACTACACAACAACGGATGGAGGATGAATATCAACAAGTTCAGTTGTTTCATTTGTGATTTTATTTTGACGTTAGAAATTAAAACTGAAATAGTGTTACGGACACTGCAGTGGATGACATCAAACTCTGCACTCTAAGTAATTGCTGAAACTGAAACTGAGTGCACTTTCAATTATAAAATGTGTTCCTTCGCTGCCAGAGCTGGACCTGTAACAGTAAATATGAACATTTCAGAGGTAAATATTATCTTATTCCACTACAACTGTCTGGCAGCATTTAACAATGCTTCCAAAATAACAAAGGTTCTCAATTCTTCATTTGTACAGACAAATTTGGTAAAGTTCTTAACGAGGATCTCATGAAGGATTCATTATATTTAGCAATTTTATTTTAGAAAATATTCAGACAAATTGTACCATGACTCAGGGAGGGAAAGGAGGCATCGATCAAAATTCTGTTCCGCTGTCCGTCAGTGGAGAGAACCCTTGGAGGAGTTGTTCTCCTCAGCACCTCCTTTGAAGAAGAGGCTCAGCCTGAGGAGTCGGGGTCGACTCGAGTCTAATAGACGAGTAGAAAGCCACCAGATAAGGTTTAGCTTTGAAGGCTTAGGTCATTGTGGGCACCTGCCACAGGACACCTGATCGACTGAGGCCCTTTGTTTAATTTTGACCTGAAGATCACGCGTCTTCTGTCAAATTCTAAAATATACATCAGCTTTGTAACTTGCTTTTACCTTCTTACCTTCTATCTTTTCAAAAGTTTATATTTTTTTCTTGTCAGTTCTGTTCATCTTATCTTTGTACTGAATTCAATTCTATTACATTTGCAATATAAGGAAGAATATTATTATTACGACCTATGATCATGAACATTCATTTTGCATCAGAATGAACACAACTCCTGCTTGGGTATTTTCTTTAAAAATGACATGACGTCGGTCATAATTGTGGGTACAGTTTGATTTTGGATTTTCTGTATGGTCATCATCATCTGATGACAGTAGTGTGTCAATCATAGTTATATAAACACGCTAGGACATATTCTATATAAAAATCTTACATAAGATATCTGGGACAGGAGCCAGAATGGATTCTCTGGCTGAACTGATCCGTTAGGATTTGATAGGAGATAATAAGACAACACATTTCTTTACAGCTTTGCCTAAGCCTGGGAATCACATGGACATGAGCATCATGAATGAAGGAAAAGAAATAATCACAGAAGGGAAATTTCATGTTCTTTTGTTCCTCTGAACATCGCCGGACTTGTGCAGCTCCAGCTTTTTTCTTTTTGCATGTGTCAAGGTTGTCGAGCACAGATGCTCAGATTTGAAAGAAGACATGATTATTCCATGAGATAAAGTCAATATGGCATCAAACACAGCCGCATCACCAGACAGAAAAGTATTCATATACATGGATCTAAAAGGAGCTTTTAGTAAAAGTATCCATGTCTCCATGTCACGAGATTAAGAGCCGTTGTTTTACTTTTCTTTAGTGTCGACCACCTTTGGAGCATATGTGACTTCAGAGCGCAACAGTGGGAGGCATTAAGCTCTTGATGGACATGGACTTCATTTGCATTTCAGCCGCAACTTCCGCTTAAAGCTGCTAAGAGTAGAATTTGCCTCTAAAACAGATAGCCCCTAAGGATTAGTCTTCATAAGCTGCCGTTTACTGATCCTCGAAATCATACTGTCTGGGTGCTCTGAAATCAGCTTACAGTCGTTCAGACAGTAGATGGTGTGTGAGCGCTTTTATGATTGGGATTGCGTGTCGTGGGTTTTATGTACAATGGAACCGAATGAGAAAAAGACAATTGTTAAAGGAGTGTCGCTTCCAATCCGCACCAAGTGTATGTCACCTAATGTTGTAGCCACACACACACACACACACACACACACACACACACACACACACACACACACACACACACACACACATCAAAGGGTTGCCTGCCGTGTGAACTGAGCATCTCCGCTAACCTCTGTGACTTCTATGTGAAAATCCACCGTGGGATTTTACACTCTGACGACGCAGACAGGATCCACTCCCTGCCTTGCTTTAAGAATCCAGACAAGATCTAAATCAAACAACTGTCCCTTTTATACATTTGACAATACATTTAAGTTTGATTTCAAAGACAAGCGGGCAGAAATGCGAGGACCAAACTGTCAGTGATTTCTCTTTAAAGTTCATTGCTAAATAAAGCGATTGTAAAGACCAACCAGCCCCACGGACATCTCTACCCCAGCATCAGAGGTACCACTATAATTTATTCATGAGAAAATTGAAGGAATATCATCTTTAGCTATAGACAAAGTAAACAGTTATATTTAACATCAAGCACATCGAGCCGAATGTGAAACAGCAAATAACACAATTTAGGACAAACAAAAAGAAACATAAAATAAATTATTGGTAAAATCGTTCTGCATGTCTGAGATAATGTCACATAGAAAAGAGAAATAGAGAATCTAATGTTGCTCACATGGTGGGAGTCAGGTTGTTAACCATTACTAGAGATCAGTCAATGGAAATGAGTTGAAATGTTTCTGGTTTTCAGGTTAGGAATGTGCCACTTCCCTTCTTGTAGCGTTCTTCTCGTCGCATGCGACACGGTTAAAGGCTCAGTGAGATCAAACATGCACACACACACAGTAGGTTCTGGGTTTGTCTCCTCTACAGAAACAGAAGAAAGGTGAACGGATCTCTAAATGTCTGCTCGCTTCTCTTCTCTGAGGCGTCTACGCTGAGCTGGACACGGCCAGTTTCTTCAGGTGGTCCATGAAGACCTGCAGGCTGACGTCATCGGTGAGGATCGGGGCGCCGGTCTCCTGTGGGAGCATGGGGGAAGGGCAGAAACAGGGGTTGAGGAAATTTGTACTCCGATTTTTACAAGGCAAAACTCTGATCCTGTGATCGCTTTAAGGAAGCACATTTATCGCTAACATTAGCTTATGTAAGTTCTTGATCCCTCTAGAAGCTCATTTTCAGACTATCTCAGTGTTTGGACACTGGAGGTTAGAGTTCAGCTCTTCCTTCACTTGGGAAATAAGAGATTAAAGCTATTTTCAGCTTTCAATCTGCCCCACTTAGAATCAGAGGTTAGCTAATCCAAGACCTGCGTTTCCTGGCAGTTTGACTTTAAATCTTCAGAGTTGTCAGAGCAGATTGTTTTTTTACACCCAGGAGAAGGACACGCCTGGGAGTTGGGGGGGTAAAGTCTTGATTCGGATGTGGAAAGTGAATGAGAGGATTCTGAAACTTTGAGAAGGAGCCTCATGCTTGTGTGATGTTACGAATGTCCTAACGCTAGCAGCAAATTCAGAGTGAAAGACAAATGAGTAAAAAATCTGGTGTGAATTTTTACGTATTAAAAGCACTTATAAAAAACAACATTTATTTCTTTTCTTTCCACTTGGGCCTCTAATTTCAATTCTTCTCAGCATCAAATGTTGACTGGTGTGACGCTGTACCTGTCCCATGGCGTAGAGGTTGTTGTGGGTCTGTGATGGGTTGACTTTGGAGAGCAGGAAGCGAGCCTGGGAGCCCCCGTGCTCGGTGTTAATGTAGCGCGGCATGGGGAAGCGCGTCTGCAGGATCTCCTGGGCGTCATCCAGCGGCGCTTGCAGCAGCTGCTTGAAATTCTCGTACTCTGCCATTTCCTGGTAGCCGGCCTTCTGCCACTGAGCTATGGTCTAGAAATGAAGAGGAAAATGACATCAGGAAAGGTCGGGGCTAAGGGGGGGGGGGGTGTTGTGTAAGGGTAACATCTAATGAATACCTCTCCGTGGTAGATAACCAGCTGGAAGAACGTGTCCATCAACAGGATCCGATCGGGCAGGATGCTGCTGCTGTCCAGGAGAACCGGCTGGAACAGACACACAAGCAGAACACGGTTCAGACAGCGGCGCTTCGAGGGTTGATGGCGAAGGCGTGCGGGGTGTGAGGCTGACCTCTGGTGGTCCATAGAAGGAGTATGAGTAGAGGATGGGCTGGATCATGATCAGGGATTGGGTCAGGTCCTGCCTGACGAAGTGGTGCCTGTAGTAGGAAGACTCATCCGGGCTGTTGTTGAACACTTGCAGGAACGGCGACCGCCGCAAGTGGAACATGAACTGCAGGCAGATATTTTTTCATTCATGTAATTTAAATTTTTTTTTGTACATTTAATGCTAAACAAATTCAAGCGTGGCATGTCAGACCCAACTACATCACATCTAATCGCTCTCACGCTTTACCTGTGGGTAGAGGGAAAGAGTCTCAGACAATCTGAATGATGTTGGATCGTCTTTATTGAACTGGCCAAACTTCTGACACTGAAACCAAAGACACAAAACGGCGTTTGACCGCTGAACGCATCATGGAAGACTTGCCTAAGCTTGTGATGTTTTAACGGCCTCTCAGTCCTAACAACTAGGTATCATTCCCTTCATCGGCCCAGAACTCACCAGACGAATGAGTTGCCTGTCGAGCCAACGCAGGACGTCCGGCCCCTCCTCTGACTCGGCTCTGAAGACTCCCAGACGTGCCATGAGCACGGCGGCGGCTTCCTGGTCGAACGACGACTCGATGTGCTGAATTTGGGTCTGTGCATCTGCCCAGCTTTGGTAGGTAGAAAGGAAACAACAGGGGAGGGAGGAGGTGAGGGGAAGGTGAGCATGGGTGCGGTGTGAGTGACACACAAAGGTCCCTGAAGGCGTCACCATAATTCCAGGAATGCAAACAGCGTTTCAAAGAGGCTAATATTGATTCTAGCCAACACTTCCTTGACAAAATCCTGGGATCGGTTTTATTGTGAATTTAAAATGATGAACTCCTAAAAATGAGTATTGACTCTGTCTTTTTGATTCAATAACCCGAGGTGATGATAATAATAAGACAGGTTAACATGAAAAGTCAATAAAAGCAGATGTGTCTCACTTCCTGGCGACGGTCGACACCCGTATCCTCCGCTGCGTGTTTGAATGCTGGTACTGGGTTATGAACTGGATCGCCCCTCTGCCCCCCTGGGGAATGGGTGCATTGTGCTGCAAACACAAAGACACAAAGACAGTGGGACTAAAATCGTTAAACGCTTCTTGTATTTAACCAGCCTAATAAATGGCCTCCTTCTACGAGAACAACAGAAACGTACGGAGCCATTTGTCACAGTTAGCAAAGTGTTTTGATTTGATCAGAACTTTTACAGCCGTCTCATCGGGGACCAGCAGCTCACTGTGCGTTTCTTTTACCTGATTCACCACCTCAAAGTACATTCCCAAAGTGGTGGAGGGGTTGAGGCTGCACACTTTCCACTGGGTTGTGCCCCCGACGCCCATCTCCTGCACAAAACATAGAAAGTGTCACGATGAATGGCAGCAGATGATAGCTCTCACTCGTGAAAATTCAGCTGGGGGTGGGGGTGTGTGTGGAAAGTGGACCGGGGACTCACGTTCTCTGAAACACTTGGACTCTTGGAGTTGAGGGTAACACATGGACCGATGGCTCCGCAAACCTTCAGCTCTCTTGATGTCTGTACAAACGTGAACAGACAACAGTTAAACAAACGTGCAAAAAAACCCCCAAAAAAACAAAACAAAATGTGGCCGGCTTGATCAGCTGATCAGTACTTAAACAGCATTTATGTTGACGTTACCTTGACCTCCAGGACTCCTCCAAAGGCCATGCGGAAGTCGCTGTTGTAGTCTTTGCTGAAGACCCTCTGGAAGGTCTGCTTGAACAGGGACGTGTTGAAGGAGTCTCCCATCACAATGTGGCCCCTGTAAGAGTCCCAAAAAAACCCTTTGAAATGCTAACAGCTCATAAAGTAGGTGCATATGTATAAATAATCAAACATGCAGAACAGCTTAGACCAACACAACCTCACATCCGTGATTAATTCAACAAACCGGACGTACCCAGTGAGATTAGATAAGCACTTCATCTCCAGCAGCCCGGTCTGATCCAAGGCGCAGGCATAGATGTCAATACTGTGGCCGTTTACCGCCGAGCGATTCGCCATGGCTTCATAATACTGTGTGACACGAAAGACACGCAAACAAGACTTAGTGTCAGCGAACGCACACCGCTGCAGACGGACCAGATCGACACGAGGGTTTGCGTGCCGGCTCACCTTGGTGGCTTTCTTCAGATGGCGGGCGTTGTCTTTCTGGATGTCGTGCCAGGAGCGGATGGGGGTTTTCAGTTCATCTCCCACCACCATGCCCGGGCCCTGGGTCGGGGGCCCCCCGATGAACAGCATCACGCGAGCTCCGGTGTTGGGGAAGGTACCCTGAGGATAAGGAGTGGGGAAATTAAGAATAACTGTATAATTGCTCCTCTCGTGTAAGATTACCACATGCTTTGGTTCCACTACGTCACCTCTCACGCATATATTAATAATGATTTCCCCCGGTCATTTGAGTTACTGCAGCACTTAACCTCTCCTTCTGGGCTGTGAATGTAGATAATGAACAATAACGGACGAGTAGCCAACTTCTAACATTTGTCATTTAAAGAGAAATTTTACAAACTCCTTCTCAAACAAATTTGGATCACCTGGTCATAAAGTTTTAAAATTTTCAGCCACTGACTAACAGCTCCTAATATACTACAGCCACTTCCTAATCACAAGTTAAGCAGAATCCTTTTTTAAAGGATCACAAAGGGCCAAACATATAAACCTGCTAAGGATGGATTCTAACCACCTTCAGAAGTTCTGCTTCATTCTGAAAGACTCGTTCATCAACACACAAAATTCCCGAGATATCAGTGAATCAGAAGACGCTGAAAAACACAATTTCAATCTAATCAGGACTCATCACTTGTTTGCCCAAGTACAGTATGACAGAAGAATGATCCGATGCGTTAGTTGTGTAACTGTGCAGATTATCAGTATGGGGAGAGAAGATGACGAATGGTCGACAGAAGAGATAGACAGCAAACAGGGACTCACCCTTTGAACAGACAAAACCACATGTACTGTACTGTTCCCACACAAGATAGTTATCTGAACATGAGGCACAGTTATCCGACAGAGGCTGAAGTTCAAGCTATTTTGAAGCGTGTGTGTGTGTGTGTGTGTGTGTGTGTGTGTGTGTGTGCACACATTTGACAATATTTTATCCTCAGGTTTATTTGAACATCATATGGAAGGTGCAACATATATTTGAATATTTTATGCGCTAACCATACACAGTTATGTGTGTTTTTGCGTTTACGTCTCCTGTACCTCCAGCAGACTGACGGCGACAGACAGAGCAACGCCGGTTGAGCGCAGCGGACGTTTGCCTTGAGGGACGGGCCAAGGATCTCTCTGGAGCTCACCGAGCAGGTCGGTTAAATTCATGTCGACTCTGTGCACGGGCTGCAGGAATCTGAATAAAAACACAAAGGAAGTGTTAAGAGGAAAAGCGAACTGACACACAGTCACTATGACTGTGCTTTTCTTGCAACAGGAAGCATGAAACGTAGACAAGTTGGGGCGTTTGGATGCTCACGCCGTACCTGCAGGAGGCCGTGGTGTTTGGCGCCGACATCGGACGTCCTTGTTGTCCAGAAGCAGATGGCTTCGTTAGACCCAACATCTCCTGGAAAATGTGAAAGACAAACATTTAATCCAAAAGACAAGTTTCAGATGTGCTATTTTAACACAGACTAGTGTGACTTGGCTTGGAACATCATCCTTTTTTACTTGTTTAGTTGTACATCTCATCTCTATTTTTTTCATGTAGTTTAGCCCCCACCCACCTGGATCTGTTTGGGTGTGAGCTCCTTGGTGCCCCTGAACACGTAGCTCTTAGCGATCCCCTCACAGCTGAGCTCGTGAACCTGAACCATACGTCCGAACGTGATGAGACCGACTAGCGCGTTGGGAGGCAGCAAGCTGAGGGACATCTGCAGGGATTCCTTCAGGGCCTGGAGGTCCTCTTCTTCCAAGCATGTGTCAACCACATACAGAAAGATCAGAGGTGTTGGAGGTCCACGCTGTCGAGAGGTGGAGAGGAATGAAGCACTCTGGTGAAGTAATACAGCTGGCAGAGACACAAGCTCATATTACCTTTGTAAAGCCCATGCATTATTTGTGGAGTTACATTTGTTAGCTTTTGGGAAAGCCCTAAGGGGTCTTAAATCTTGTGAGTATCCAGTGAGGTTGACGTGTGTGATCACAACAAACCCATTCAGCTAACACTCCAGCACTGACCACAACAGCTTAGTGTTCGATCCTCATGTAAAAATGTGAACCATGGGAAGTGTATTAAATTAACATGCAGAGATGAGATGTGTTAAAGATGCGATGTGTTAAAGAACACTAAATGTCATCATTTATAGAGGGCATGATCAGCCAGTTGTTAATATTCACCTTTGCAGAATAAATCTTCAATACATACGACATCCATCTATGGGGCAAAGGTCAGAGTAGACATGCGTGTGGTTCGTACCTGTACTATGTACTCAATGGTGGAAAACTGTGGCATGAGTTCAGCTGGCTGGTTCATTTCTGATATTCCTGCATAAGATGGAGGGAACTGCAGAGACACAGAGGGGGGGGGGGGTATTAACATATATAAGTGACATTCAAAACAAGTCAAATTTTGCATTCTAACATTTGTCATGGCACGGATTCCAGCCCGACCGCACAATGCTTTAAATGCCAGTTCTTACCGGATTTCTCTGGAAGCAGAAGTTACAAGCCCATATTTTTGCTCTGAAGTCAACTTGGCTGAAAATGAGGGACAAAAAAAATGAGGGGTTTCATTTCATATGCAAAGTATAACCTCTCTGTGTCTAAGAAGAGGTTATTGGTGGTTTCTGTGACTCTTATGCCTAACACTTATGACACCTGAGAATTTTCAAATGCTGTGCTGTTAAAATATATTCAGAGCAGAACAACAAATTTAAACTTTCCATCCCCATTTTCTTTCACTGAACACTACAATATCAAAAATAAAGTTAATATAAAGTATTACCAGTAAAAAAAGGTGAAATCATATCATAATAAAATGAAGTAGTATCAAAAAAAAAAATCCTGTTTTAAAAAAACATCTGCAAGAACTATTTGTTTCCGTTTTACTCACCATAATGGATTGAGCACCGCTTTACAATTTGCCCGGCTACACAGAACTGGCTCATACTGGATCGGTGGTAAGTCAGGCCTCTCCTTTAGTGGTGTGAACAAACAGGAGACCGGAACCACAAGCCTGGTGGATTCCAGACGGCTGGAGGGCCAGAGGTTCCAGCTGAATCTCACCCCGTCCCGGTCCTCATTCTGCTGGATGAACTCCTGGTAGGTCGCCATCGTGGAGCTTCAGCAGACAGAGAGAAAGAACTCAATGTGAGGTGGTGGAAACCCAACAGAGGGACCAGTAATGGGACACTGGGCGTGGAAGTTTTGTTTTTCACCAGCTGCAGTGAAGTATACTTTAGACAGGTAGCCCTTTCCCTCGGAATGGAAAAATAAGATGCAAGTATTACAAAAGCATGACGCACAAATGTGTCAATAGAAAACTTGTAAAGCTGGTTTTTGAGAGGACAAAAATTCCTCTCTAGGCATCATCTTTGTGGATGAGTCAACTGCATCACCAATATTGTCAAATGTCAAACCACCTGAGGAAATTTATGTTCCTTGAAACAGAAACAAGTGTGTCACCATGACAACAAGATCCATTTGGAAAGAAAGACGGAAATATATTATTTCTGTACAAAAGATAACCGGTTTCCAGGAAGGATTAGATTATTTCCTCAAATAATACACTTGTATAAGTAAACTCACATTCAATATTAAGTACATGTTCAAACAAGAATGCGTGATATTCCGTTTTACAAGATGAAATATTTCCCTATTACTCTGTGTGTCATTTTATCATTTTTTCTTGTTGTACGTGTGGAACGGATTTATTGGATAATGTCCATATAATATGTTTAAATAGAGAATACAAACAAATAGCGAGAGAATCAAGTAAATTATAACACATTTATTTTCAACACATCACTTCATGACATGGAATTAAAAATAAGTAAATTGCCTCAGCTGCCGGATTTTTATTTTCTTACGAAATGTGACCTTTGACTGTCCAAACGTGAAGCGGAGGCGGTGGAGCCGGTGTCTGTGTTGAATGTTAGAAGAACTCCGTTCCTTTACATAATCATAGAGAAAACGATAAATTCCGATTCCTGAAACCAATCAGTCCTGAGCCGTAACTTGGGCACAAGTTACGGCTCAGGACTGAACATTTCTACTCCGAGGTCATTCAAACAGGATCGTTTTCATGTCTTCTGTTCCGAGAGGAGATCGGTAACGACGGCAACTATAGAAACTGAACATTTGACAGCAAAGGTTGCTGTTAATAATTGATACCGATGGTCTCCCTGTCACCTAGCCTCAGCCGGCTAACGCTACGTCTCTCGGCTGACCGGGTTAGCTAACGGAATGTAGCGTAAACCCACTTCCTGTCACTTGATGAATGGGAGAAGAAACTGGCGGCCTACTCCCTAGTAAAAATTAAGTGCTTACCTTTTTTATCTGGTTATCCTCAAGTCTACGTCTTTAAAGCAAATTACAACATCTGGAAATAAAAGTAGACTTTTATCTATCGGCTTTACAGTCTACAGGACGGACAGCGAGACGGCAGCGATGAGACTAGTTCCTCTCAGCCGGCTTCTGAGCTTTACTAGCATGACGTGTTACTCCAGTTTTAGGCGTCTGCTATTGGTTCGCTTAGCCGTGACGTAGTAGGGCGTGCTCTGGGCGTCCTATGCGTACGCACGGTGGGAGGGTTACTATGGGAAATGAAGTTTATATTATTTACCTATGTATCTATGATACTGTATTTGATCCGTGTAGTGGTTTAAAAATCACCTATTTTCATCTAATGGAAGTATGATTCAGTGTGATTACATTTAGCTTGGCGATTGTGATTGTTTCTAGCTGTCTCACAATTTAATTACTGTAGACCAATTCCGACCGGCGTATTTCTTTTACTTTGAAAATGAGACAAATTAATTTCTTCTACGAAATTGACCTACAATTTTATACACCCTTTTTAGTTGGAAGAATATGAATCTCTTTATTATTAGTTTTATGCAGTTAATATGTTTAGATGCCATCTTTATTGTCATTGTTTTAGCTGATGTTTATTATCTTTCGGTGTGGAGATGCATTGACAGTAACTTCCAGAGCCATTGTCCATATACGTCAATTCTCTATAAAATAATGATAGACAATAGATCAAAATGGTTTTATCGGCCTTATTTGAACCACATTTGTAGTCTTAAAAAATGCTGTAGCACACCTGTTAGATTCTCATCAATAATTTAGGATGGAAAATTTATTAGCTTTGACTGATCACTGACTGTCAAACAGGTAACTTATTCAGAGCATTCACTCTGCAATGCAATTTTTAGAAACCAATCAACCAAATGGTTTCATCAGTGCTTGTGAACAGGTATTTCTTTGGCATGTTCGTTGTTCATCGTTGGTGAACCTGCACCAACCACAAAAAATTATAATGTTCAAGGACAGAGGTGGCAACACTAGTAAAAATTCAACTTATGCAGAGTGGATAGACCACATGATAACCTCTTTCACAGGGGGACATTGCAGAATGACTTAAAAATTGATGAGACCAATGTTCTGAAACATGTGAAAGACTCAAACTGATGACAGCAATTATGAGATGCACATCTTTAAGGTCATAGAATAACATTTAATGGATATCTGTTTGCTTTACAAGGAGCAGTGGAGTCACCGCAAATCAAATTAAATTTACTTAAAAAGTTTAAATTTCAAACACCGGTATTAATTATTAAGTTGTCAAGACTGAAGAAAAGTTTTTTTTCCTTCAGTGTTTTTCAGTTTTAACAACTCCAACAAGATGAACGATCGACTTTATTTTTTAAATTTTGTCGCAGAAGGTCTTTGATCTTTGATCTGATCTTTTTTTTTTTTTTTTTAAGAAAAGCAAACTTTTTACCTTTTACACACAGGGTATATCCGGTCGAGCTCTTTGCAACACCGGTGTATCACACTTCTGTTTTACGCATCTTTCGACGGTGAGTGGCGCTCTAACCAAGCTTTATTATTGGCGACACATAAGTACGTGTAGGGAGAGAGAGGGAGAGAGAGGAGAGAGGGAGGGAGGGAGGAAGGGATGGTGGAAGGGGGAGACAAGTGGGCTGAGCTTTCTGCTGTGCACTGAGGACTCTATCGTCTCTCTGGGGTCAGGTGTGCGCACCGGCTGTCTTCACTTTGACCACGCTTGGGATCGACTTCGGATATTAAAATCGCGCCGAATCGCTCCAACCCGGTTGCCAATGGCTCCGCATCCCGATCTGTGAAGATGTTGCAGTGACAAGAGGGAAGAGCATCCTCGTCCTCCGCCTCACTCAGCCGGCGCCGTCAGCTGTTGCTCTGGCAGAGAGTGGAAGAGACCGAAGCAACAGAAAAAAGGCCGAACTATGCTTCTGACTTTCTATCAATAACCGCGGTTTCACATTTTCATCGACCGGGGAGCGGATGCGAGCTGAGGTTTCAAACGAGCCTCTCACTATTTCCAGCGCTTTGTTGTTGCCGGTGGAGCTGTGCCAATGGAGAAAGCGACTCCACCGCCCCAGCCCCAGCTCCAGCTGTCGATAGCGAAGACTGAAAGTCCAGCGGAGGACATCTCCGGATTGACGGACGAGGAGCTGCTCAAGTGGACCAAGGAGGACCTGGTGCGGCGGCTGAGGCGGTCTGAGGCCGACAAGATGAGCGTCATTCTGGACCACGGGAATCTCATCCGAGAGGTCAATCGCAGCCTCCAGCTGCATCTGAACGAGATCAGGGGGCTGAAGGTGAGAGGGAGGGGGCGCACTGGTTAGGGATGAGATCATTGGTTTGGAGTGCACCTGAGAGCGCGCATGGCAGGAGGGTTCTTGTTTCAGTAATGATAAAAAAAAAAAAACCGCCTCTGCCAACATGACGCGCAGATAGAGTTTATCATAGAAGTTGGTTGTACCATCCTGTAGGCCTACATGACAGTCTGACATGGATACATGCAAACCCTCTGTGCACAAATAGGGATGCTCCACTCAGGTCACGTAGCATAAGTTTTGCTTGGTTGGTAGGAAATTCATCTTTTAAATTTGACAAGTTTCATTAATAAAGAAAAGAACACATATCTTCTTCTTCTTTTCCTTTCGACTTTTCCCTTCAGGAGTCGCCACAGCGAATCAATTGCCTCCATCCAACCCTGTCTTCTGCATCCTTTTCTCTCACACCAACTAACTCTTGGCGTTCCTCTTCTCTCTCTTCTTACGAACACACTTTCCTCCTCTCCTTCGACCAACAGTAATCCAATTTCCACCGGCCCCCAGTAGATCAACGGCACCGATGGCGTTCTTTGTTAACCTTTTTTAACCTCGACCGATTCGGTATGGAAGTCATAGGTTTGATTCACATGTTTGATTTGGCAAAAGTTTTACCCTTCCTGCCCTTCCTGACGCAACCCTCTGTATTTATCTGGGCTTGGGACCGGCACAATAAGATACTGGCTTGTGTCCTCTTGCGGCTACATTAAAGAAAAGAACAAATATAACAAATAAATAAAGAGTGCATCGCTAAAACTTTGGATAAAAAAAAACGGCAGGCAGGTCCCTGGAATTATAAGGAACAGGGTAATCTGTGTCATCTGTAAATGCACTGCTTTGTTCATGTGAGCTCGGCTGCTTGTAAATCTACAAGTAATACAGTACAATTTTTAGAACATGGTGACTTTTACTTTGAAAGTACATAAGTAGCTCCTTACTTACTGCATTAATTTCCTGCATTGAAATAAGAATGCGTCAACAATATTTACAGCTGAAGCTTTGACCCAGCCTGAGGTATGAGGGGATGACTTGCCTTTCTTGAAGACCTCATCACCTCTCCACCCATGCAAGCTCTGAATTACTCAGGAAAAGAGCCAGAGGGTGAGACGAAGGGGGAGAGAGCAAGAGAAGGATAAGGAAGGAAAAGAAGAAACTTATGGGAGGGGAAGTTAAGGAAATGTTGCTGAGTGTAACATAGTGGATGTGTGAATTTACTGCCTTCACCCAGTCTTTATTTTTTGTATGGCCTTCTCCATCTCCTGCAGAGCCTTCTAATCGTCATACTTCACATTCACTGGTTTGCAGTGAGGCAGTGCTTTTGTGGGAAAAGCAGAGCGGATTAGGAATTCATCTCATTATAATTGTATGCAGCATTTGACTGATATCTAAAGGGCAGTGAAATGGATTGAAAGTGGACAGTGCTTGCAGCGATTTATGTGGGAGTAAAATTAATAGAAGACAAACTAATTTGTTTTGTAGAACACAAATGTGCTTTTACAGTTGTGTTCTTTCTACCATAATCAGCATGGGTTTGTTGTGTCGCTTTCTAATGCTTCTTTTAACTCTCCTTTCCCTTGGTTTCTCCCTTCTCTTGCTGTCAGGACATTAATCAAAAGCTGCAAGAGGACAACCGTGAGCTGCGGGACTTGTGCTGCTTCCTGGATGACGACCGCCAGAAAGGAAAGCGTGTGTCCAGGGAATGGCAGCGCTTGGGACGTTACAGTGCCAGCATTATGCGCAAAGAGGTGACCCTGTACCTCCAGAAACTCAAGGAGCTGGAGCTGCGACAGGAGGAGGTAATCCAGGAGAACATGGAGCTGAAGGAGCTGTGCTTGCTGCTTGATGAGGAGAAGGGGGTGATAGGTGGAGGGAGTGGTAGTGGAGGTGGTGGAGGGGGAGCAAATGTCACCGTGGGTGGATGTCGTAACTCCATAGACAGCCAGAATAGTTTGCTGCTGGTGCCTGGGCATGGCCTTCTGATGAGAGACGTGGGGGATGGGAGTAGCACTTCCAGTGCAGGGAGTGCTGACAGCTCCGATCAACCCCACCACAAGCAGCCCCACCTGGCTCCAGGGGTGGGTGGAGTCGGTAACGGTGGGGAAAAAGGAAGCCCCGAGCTTGTGCACAAACCCAGGTGCAGCAGCATCAGTGGAATAGGTGGTGGAAGCGGAGGAGACCGGGAGGTGTCCAGCCCCGAGCATCCGGCCGGGCGCCATCGGAGTACAAGCTTGGAATACCCGTATACCCTTCCCCAGCTCTGCCGTCCCCGCTGCGGCTCCATATCCGTGCCTGACCACAGTCGGGTCATGCGGGGCCTCAGCCCGGAAAAGTACGGAAGGAACGTGAGCCGACGCAGTCCTGAGAAGCAACCCAAGCACCACAGCTCTGACCTGGTCCTGGGCCAGAGGCAGCACTTCTTGGGTCAGGGAGATAGTGGGGAGATCTTCCAGAGGCACCACAGGAGCAGCATTAGCAGCACCGGCTGTGGGAGCCCCGAGCCACGGCTGGCACATTTAGTAACCGCTGAGCACCATGAAAAGGGCTGTAAAATCAAGGGGGGCAGCCCTGAAACTCATAGGCACCAGTACGGCATGAGCCCAGACCGCGGGAAGTTCGGAAGCCCTGTGAGAGAGGGACCGAGGAGGCCAGCCGGGGACGAGCTGTCGCCACATCACCGTAGCATCTACAATGGAATGAATGGTAGGTGTACGTTTGGTTATGTCTCACTGCAGGTACACGCCATGATCAATGATCATCATCCACATACAGTAGATTCACCTGCAGGCTTACTCTATTCTAACTTTAAAATGTTAGGTTAGAGTCAGCCTAATTAGATTTTAATCATCTTAAAATCTAATAATTTCCATGACTTTGGCACAAAAGCATCTCAAGGTTTAGGGTTTTTTTTTACTTTCTTTACTGTAAAACATTTAAACAGAGAAATGAATGGGTGATTGGAATTCAGCTCTGATTGAGTAAATGGAAATGCTCTTCCTCATTCTGACTGTTTCAAACCTTGCAGCATTATTGATTTTTTGGGGTGTCTCAAGAGGAATGTGGGTTGGCTCAGTGCGTGAGACAGAAAACAAAGGGTTGAGCAATATTTATTTGACATATCCCGTATCCAAGTCAACCAGATTCAGCTCAGATGAAGCGTGTTCAGATTTCAGTGCTTGTGTGCCTGTTTGACAACAAATTGACCCCCAAATCTGTGATTTCAGTGACAACAATCAGTACAACTTATGGGTGTCAGAGACAGAATATGAGAGTAAACACCTGGCTGATGTTTAAATACCCCACGGTGGCTGATAATGATTTCTGGGGTCTGGGAAAAAAGTGCTGACTGGCATAGAGCTTGCAGAAGCTAAAGGACAAATTCTTCAAGGTGAAATATCCGCCTGAATTTTCAATAAGAGGCTAAAATTACAAGAGAAACAGTGTAAACATAGCAGAGTGCAGTAAATCCAGTATGAGAACCAAGGTTGTTTTGTGATGTCAGAGATTTAGCTTAGCTTAGATTTAGGGAAAAATGTTGATGAAAAGCCTTTAGAGTTTGGACTCAGAGTAATGATGGGTATTAACCAGACTGTGTCAATAATACTGTATAAAGACTGTTGACTTCTATTACATAGTCATACGTAGGCCCAAGAGCAATACTTCCCTTTTGCCCTTTCCCTCTGGTTTGTGTGTTCCCCTTTAGGATGGTATGCACCATTTCTTTTGGGTATGGAGGCGTAGGGATCACCTAGCCCTCCAAACGACCCTCCAAACTAAGTATTTCCAGATGTAGACTCAAAACAGAGGCGTAGAAGATAGAGGTAGAAAATCCCAGAATGTTTGGGGAACAGAGGCGCCGTAAAAGAAATGAATAAATATCATACGTCTCTGCAAATGATGTTGGAAATGTGTCATTAATTCAAGAATTTCTAAATAATGTAGGGGCACATTCATTTCAAATAGGATTGCTTTGACAAACACATTACAAAAATCCCTATTTATATGTTTTTACACACTATTCTCCAATAGTTTTGGACAGAAAATGTATTTTTTCAATCAGTTTGTGTTATTTTCACTTTTGTTTTGTCCTGTAAATGGGGGCAGACTTGTCACTAGTAAATAACGACAGCAGGAACAGGCTTGTATAGAACTAGAATTCTTTCATATTTCCAAATAACACCTGAACAAACCAGGAATCTGATCCCGTTTCCAACAGGAAAGAAATCTGCTGCTGAATTGATTTATTTGATTTGGATCATCATCTATTTTAGCTTTCTGAAAAATGTGGCTCTGTAATATAACTTGAAATGCATGTGATGCTTTGCAAAAGGTCATGAGGCATTAAGGTCTCGCAAATCCTTACTTGTTAAATGCTGTGCCTGGCCCTCCAGCCTGGTGGAGTGCCAGCCGTGGCATGACCAATATCAACTTAGCTCGGAGTGAAACACACCAGATAGGTTCGTATGGACTTCATTAAAGCACATGTGTGAGAAAGAATTAAAGGTCAAGTAAAAGAGTGTGTGTGTGTGTGTGTGTGTGTGTGTGTGTGTGTGTGTGTGTGTGTGTGTGTGCGCGTGTGTGTGTGTGTGTGTGTGCGTGCGTGCATGCGTGCGTGCGTGTGTGTGTGTGTGTATGTTGCTCTAAAGCCGTAGTGTTGTATCCATCATTCTCATGTCCCTGCAGGGCTGCTGTGTCTCCGCTGAACTGACAAGGATGCTAACTTCAAAAGTCATCACATGATCTTAACAGTTAGATGAAGACACTATCTGAATCCTGAATTTTTGGTGCACTTACACAATTTAACTAAGAGATTAAGACATGCAGACAATGCACGGTGGGACAGGTGAAGAGAGCAGCTTTGTGGCCGTGTCCGGGGGGTGTCATCCACTGACCCGTCCTTACCTTCAAGTCCTTTTTTGGATGAGGAGGGAGTTTAATTCCTGTGACGATGTAGTACACTCCACTCGCTTGGATTATCCTCTAAGCCCTTTACACAGTATTATTTCATTTTTTTATGTACTTTCATCTGTGTGTGCGTGCGTGCATGTGTATGTATGTGTATGAGTGCATTTGGGTACACTGTCCCATGCAGGATCGTTGTAGCAATGTAGGTTTTTGTGCAGACAAATCATCGTCTCGTGACTGTCAACATGCCAGTAGACAGCACTGAACCTCAGGCCATTTAAATTCCAGACAAAATCTAAAATGAAAGCAAAACAACACCTATGGAGCCGTTTAGCGCAATCTGCTTTTACATCTTTCGAGAAGCTTATCACACTGTCGGATTTTGAAGTCAGAGATAAACTGATGGCGATGTTTGGTTTCCTAACAGATGAAAAGACGCCTGCGGAAAGTCACTATCATCCTGAGAGTACGTGATCCAAGAAAACAATGCCGACTAAAATTTATGTTGTCTTCTTCATGTAGAAGGAAGAGTCTGTGATATTGGATTTTGGATACTTTACATTTCCACGTGATACGCCACCTCTGGAGGGAAGACAATTAGGCATGAAAAAAGTGGTCTCTTGACCCAGAATAGAGGACCGAGCGTTCGCTAAGCCTATCAGAACTCTGCACTGCAGAGGGTCATTTTCAAACAGAGGAGAGACTTAATCATCTTTTCTGCTTTAGCAATCACAAGTTCTGCATATTAGCTTAAGCTGCTCCGATGATTGGGAGGAGAAAAAAAAAGGTCTCATGGGAAAAAAGGCACTACTGTGTGTGTGGGAGAACCTTATTAATTGTGATGCAGGAGAATACCACACACAAACGGACACACACATATTCAAACACACACATGCTATGTTTCAGCCTACTTGATCTCTAGCAGTTGATTTTGCGGATTAAATTGACAGCTGGCAAATTTTCATCAGCTGTAACTAGCTAGTGAGCATAAAAGCTCTGACATTTGGTTTCAAACTCCAACGTGAAAACCATGTAAATAGTAAATGTTCAGCAGCTACTTGGCTACATGGGGAATATTATCTGAACTACTGATAAAGATAAGATATTATTCTGTACATACTTTCTTAATAAATGATCACTATTGAGCCCATTGGTCCAATATTGACTCCATTGGTCCGTTTTCCATTTCCTTTGTGACACAGGCTTTAATTTGTTGTTTAGATCTGGATATGGAGGTGGCTCAACTACCTTTCCAGTATTTCCAGGAGGCCATTGATGGTATTGCAGCAAAAATCTCCCTAATTGCCCCAAAAGCCCGCAAAGGGCCGTTGTAAAAGAGACAACTGGTGACAGGACAATCCCAGTCTGAGACAACTGAACCATTCTTGAACCAAGAAAAGATTTTAAGAAATCATTACATCATCACAATGTCTTTAGGCAGGGCCAGCAATATCCAGTCAAGTTTATGAGTTAGCAAGGCTGTAATCATTCTTTTCTTGGCAGTTTAGAGCATTATACTGTAAGGACGTTATACATTAGATCACTGTACAGATTTCATTAGAAGTTTATCATCTTGTAAGGGTTAGGGTAATTTAAAGCCATAAGTGTTGTATTGAGCATACAAAATGCTTAAATTTATATATTTGGTAATAATCGTCAATGTTAACATCAACATTCATATGTCTTTAACTGTTGAATCGATTATTGGTGTGTCTGGGGTTTGTTTTTGCCTTGTTGCTCAGCTGTGATTGGACTGCAGAAGGAAAGGATTTATTGAGCAGTCAGATGAACCAATAGTTTGTCTTAAACAGAAGGAGAATCTTTGAAATTACTGTGCTGTGAACTTGTTCCTTATGAACTGTTATGGAGGCCTGACTAACACTGGGATCACAAGTCTTCGTTCCTAGGCAGAAAATATTTCATTCAATTAGCAAAAACCATCCAGCTGTCTCATTGATTCTATTGATCTTCATAATTGTAGCATCAGTTCAAACAATCCAGACAATAGAAGTGCTGCTGCCTGTCAGTGCAACAGGAAATGATCACTGAGGCTTTGGCCACAGATAATGTCCTCCCTCAGATCGTGTTCTTCGTCAAGGAGAAAGCCAGGCCGGCTCTCTCCTTCTTCCTCTTCTCTCTTCTTACATCCTAATTGGCTGCCAGTGTGAACCGCCAGCTGTCGGACAGAGAGAACTCTCCGGTTACAAAGCCCTCTTTCTGGAGGAAGCTGGAGGATGTCCTGTTTGCCAGAATGAGCTGAGCAAAGAGAGTTGAAGAAGTACTTGAGTGGATTACTGGCTATTTTCCTTTTCTTTTTCTCCTCCTTTCCATAAAATATATTTTCCTCTTCCTCGGACTTCACTCTGTTCTCCACTTCCTCATTTGCCTGCCGAGGCAGTGGATGGAAAGCATTCCCTTGACAAATCGTGAGCTCTCACAACCCAGAAGGCATTAGGAGTCTCAAAAATGTGTTGCAGCAGCTTGAGTGAAGGATTTGGCTGAGCAGCAGTCATTGTGCCATCCAAGCTTTACCGTTGTGTATGTTGTTGAGGGCATTGACTGGCTTTGATGGATAACTCCGCCTTTCCATACCTCTATGTAAAGGTAGCATTTTCCATTAGAAACATAACACTCTGATGTTTTTTTAATCACTTAGGGGGAATGGGAGCAGGTAAAGAACTCCAGAGAGATGAGTGAGTCTCAGGATGGACGTCTTTGGTCATAGTCATACAGTAATGTTGCTCTAAATGTATCTTGCTTCTTGAATTTGTAATCACATATGAGACCAATCATCCCAAACACCCATGCCTGTAGACCACCAGAGCAGCTATTAACTAAGGAGTGCATGATTAGGCATTTTGTTTATCTACCTCTGGTGCATAGTATTGTCATTTTTAATCAAGTTGCTGTCAGCTTTGTCTCTTTAAAGCTTGCTTTTTATGGATGGAGCAAAGAAATTACCCCTTTGTTGCATGATATTTCATTGGTTCTACACCCATCATTTTTTGCCAAATACTTATGTCAACAACAATGGAGGAAATGGAGCGTGAAATGTCTACGACAAAAGAGCCAAAATTATTGTGGGGAAGCTAAATTATAAATTTGACAGAGAGGACTTGAGGTGCCCAATCCCAATTCCTCTTTTAGCCCTAAACCCTCGTTTTTGAATGCCATTCACTTTTTGACTCGCCCCTCTGGACAGTTACGAGGGGCAATGGCTGAAGTTTTTATCCACTCATCATTTTGATTAGGTGTCAGTATGTACGGAAAATTTAACGAGTACATGAGCAGCACTTGAAGATATGTCAGTTTAATTGTTCATGAGGAAAAATGTGAAAAAGATCACTCAATCTGTATTTACACTGAACACTTTAGACACTGTAGGATGCTCCCAAACATCAGAGCCTTCCTCCCATCAGTACTACCTAAGTAGCCTTGTGGGTTTTAAGAAAAGGGCCGCCTGCTTGTGGAAATGTCGCTCAAGCGCAATCCCCAGAGGTAAGTTACAAATGTTCAGCCATAGCCCCAGTCATCCACTAGACACAAAACCCCCAGTCTTTGTCCTCTTACTGAGGACAAAGCTGCAGGTAAAACACCAAATTCAGAATTTTCACATCGTTTTGAACGGGATTTGATGGTCATATCAGTCTTTGTCCTTATGCTGAGGACAAAGACTGGGGGTTGTGTGTCTAGTGGATGACTGGGCCCACTGAGCTGAGAGGAAATTAGCTTGCTAGGCCAGATAATTAACTCAACACTGAGTGGCTGCCATGTATAAGGGCAGTGCTGAGCCTGAGGGAGTCCTAAAGTCACCGGTAGCAGCCACATTTAGCCATGTGACATTTACTTCAGCTGTAGCCGTGTATCGTGCTAAAAGCTGGCAGTCCGATGGTGATCAGGTGATCACGTAGAGAGGTAAAGCTAGTAGCATCACACACAGTGTCTACCTCATAACCTGAATAAGCTTTAACTTATTCAGGTTATGAGGCTATCCTCATAGTACTGCGGAGGAATTAAACACACAGTAATTTGCATGAATGTATGGATTACTGTATTCAGATAGCAGCAATTTACATGTCCTTGATTGTTATGCCCCTGTCTCCATGTGGCTCTGCGGTGCACTGGTGTCGCACCAGTTATTATGCCGTACAGACATTAAGAATCCATGTCCACATAGCAATTTTCTCTGTGTGACAAATCTCAGAAATTACTACTACTACAGAAACTAAACTACTTTTCGTAGTAGACCATTAGTTATAAAATGGACACAATTATAAAACCCATTACTATAACAGATAAATGAAGACAGAACGGTTGTACTCTACGATGTAAAAAGGGATATATGTTAGCAACCATATTAGCCACCTCATGCTACAGGTCATAAGGGAAATGAAAAGGTGGTGCAAGATCCAATGTCTATGAATTCAACTTGTCATCTGTAAGAATGTGTTATTTCTTCTATAAAGAGTTGCGTCCTCTTTTCTTTCTTTGCCATTCAAGCAGCAAGGAAGCAGCAGCAGCAGCAATGTGCTGCTTTGCGGCTGCAGCCGTTGCTCTGGAGGGTTTTAGAGCTCCAACATCTTTCAAAATAAGGATGGAAAGTGAGATAACACGTCAAGACCATAACATATGCAAACCGCTGGAGCTAACAGCATTATTATTGCTCACTAGCACAACACACAGGGTGTAGTTATCCATTTCCTGGAGGAAAAATTTATATCCTGGCAATATTTTGCATCACATGGTGTAATGTTTTTCCCGATGAGAATGACAAGGTGTGCAAGCGGCTCCAATTACCATGAATGGATGGGCTGATCCTACCAACATGAAATGATATGCACCGCAGTCATTATGCTTATGTCATTATCTCTTACTAGTTCTCTTTCAGAGATGTCTTTTGGTCTGCTAGATTTCCTGTCAGAGATTTTGAAATCAATTTTATTACTCCCCCCGACCCCCCACTACCCCCAGACAGACTGGCTCTTTTCCTGCACAGCCACAGCAAAAGGTACATGTAATTACCTCTATCATCTTCCTATGTGGGACCTATAGCTGCAGGTAAAACACCAAATTGAGAATTTTCACATCATTTTGAACGAGATTTGATGGTCATATCTGTAATGGAATGTCATGTTTTAAATGGTATTTCCAAATGTAGAAGGGTAATGGATTTACATGATTGTATAAATACAACTCTGTACTGACATATTAATGTTCCACGTTTAGTATTATGATACAGAGTCTTTATCACATTTAACACAGTTTTAAAAATCTTACTACCATTTTTTCAATTTGAGAATGGAAACACATTACTGTATATTGTAATTGCAAAAAACTATTAATTTAATTCCATACTGAAAGGTGGCCTGGAGGCATTAAAGCCGGCGTTAATGTCAGTTCTTCCTTCAGGCTGCAAGTGACAAAACTAAATTTAACTTTTGTCATAAAATTAGCTCTGAAAGAAACCACCTCATCATTTTTTCTATATCCGATGCTATAAATTGCATTAACTCTATCTATATATACAGCTGCAAAGGAATGAGATGATTTCAGCAGCAAGAGGAGAGAAAATGTGAGCCTCAGGACGTGAAATCTTAAGCAGATCTAACAGCCATAACTGTTTCATCCCTACACATCTGAAGCCACCTGCGTACAATATGCTCAGCCTCTTACATTATTCACCCGCACTGAGGATTGATGGATGGTGACATGTTTTGTTTTTTTAAATGACAAAAGCAGTTTATCTTGCAAATGCATGTTTAAATATTTCATTTTGCTTCAGAAAATCCAAACAGAAAGCGTACGACATCAAAGCGACCGACAGCATTGGGCCTTGGAAGAACGTAAAGGGACAATGTGGGGCCTTGAAAAATGTACCAAAGAAACTTAAGAGGCATTAAGTTTTTACAGTACTCTTCTTTGAAAAGACAGGGCCCCGTTGTCTTCTGCTCGCTTCCTTCCTCTCTGTTGTTGATTTCAGGGAATAGATTTCATATCTTAGAGCTTATCGATCCAACAAAATAAATTTGTGTATTAATGTGACAAAGTACAAAAACTCCTGGTAGCATTCCAAATGTGTCATCTGTTCTCCATGCAGGAGTTTGCACGTGATTGCAAAAACACACACACACACACACTCACACACACACACACACACACACACACACACACACACACACACACACACACACACACACACACACACACACACCCCTTGTGTTCTTGATCAGCTGAGAGGGAACCAATTACCCAGCTCTACTTCAGTGATTTCCATGTTCTCCTGTCTCCACAGTCTTCTCCAGCCTCACGGTGAGACAAACTTTGGCTTCATGCTATTTACTATTCCTACCTGATGTTTCTTTATTGTGAGTCTATTATCGGAGCCAGAAAACACCAATATTTGTAACAACAGGACTGCTTTCAGTGTCTTCCTGTCTCTGTCTGGCGTGACGACAAACAGGAGCTTAAATAATAAAATGATCCCCAAAGCAGTGTTTACAGTATTATTTACCCATGCAGATGAGTAAAAGTCTTAAAGCATCAGATTTTAAATATGCATTAAATGTCCAAATGAATTTCGAGGCAATAAATGTATTCCAGTATCAAAGGGTCATCTAAGAGTAAGTCCATATATATATATATATATATAAACTAGTGATTATGTCTAGTGATTATGTTAATTGTAAATAACTCTTTCAGATGTCTGAATTCTGACTTTTCTCAAGAAAATTATTCTGACTTTTTTCTCAAAATTCCAAATTCGTTTTCAACCTCATTCTTAGAATTCTGACCAACACGCTGCGCTGAACCATCATACTTTATTCATCTTCAGTACCCGCTTTTTCTGTTGTTGTGGGTTGCAGGGTTGCTGGAGCTTATCCCAGTGGACTTGGGGCGTGAAGCAGGGTAGACTCCGGACATGACGCCGGTGCACCGCAATCGTACTTTTTCAAGCGTTAATTTATTTTACCAAGAAAACTGAATCATTTGCTCACAATGCTAGCTAGAGCATCCCCAATGTTTGACTGAACTTCATTTAAGCTGACTGTGGTGTGTTAAAAGATAAGTTACCCTCCTGCCCAGCAGCCTCGCTGACTGACTGTCTCTCTGATTGTTTGACCGACTGCTAGCTAAACGGGCGGAAGCGTCTACATGCATCTCCACAGGCTTTCCTGCTCAGCCAGTCTGAATAATTTATGTCACGGATTTTTAGGAGATCTGAGGGACTGGCCATGTGAAATTACCTTGCATTGATCTGGCAGAGAGATGGAGAGAAAGAGCAATGAAAGAGGACTGGGAGACGAGAAACCCGGTGGAGAGCACCTTCGTGTGTTTACTGGATTGATTCCGACGTCGATAACTACTTGATTTGTGGTTTTAAAACATTATACAGATACATCATTCATTCAGCATTCCTTTTTTCCTGATTGGAACCCTGTTACTGTAAGCGTTTATTATAACCACCAATTTTTATTAATCAAAAGAAATCTGATTTCACTTAGCACCATCGCCACTTGCACAAACTGCATGAGTGTGAGTTATATAGTTATATAGAGTTAATAATTGGTGTCTGGCTTCTGAGGGGAAAGGGTTTCCCATCCGTAACAGTGATTTATTCAGTGTGGGAACAGCGACTCCCCAGCCAATCTCACAGATCTCTTTGTGGGAGACGTTCACTCGAGCTCTGATGTACAAAGGTGGAATTTAAGGGAGCTTAGGCGTCACGTTATTCTGGAGTAATCGCTTTATTTATATACTGTTGCTCCAATCTGCACATTACCCTTGTCCCACTACACATTTCTCAAATCCCGGAAGGTTGGCGGTTCGATCCCTGGCCCCTGCAGTTTGCATGTGGAAGTGTCCTTGAGGCTGAACCCCAGTTAATTTCCAGTGGCTGTTCCATTAGTGTGTGAATGATGGTGTGAATGGTTACAGCTCCCGATGAGCAGGAGTCGTTCTGGTAGCTTTGGTCAAACCACAAGGCCATTTAAAGTTTGCATCCTGTTCAGTTCAATTGTGTTTTTATTTTATCCATGACTATATCAACAAATGTTTAAGTGTGTATTTTATTTTCCTTAGTTCTGGTAATACGTCTGCTGATTCCCTTGAACAGTTTTTTTGGCCCACCATTACATCATAAGACAGCACTTTGGAATCTTGTGACCTGTGTGTGTGTGATCAATTTAAGACTGGGACAGGTTGGAATGCAAAACCTCCAGAATGGAGTTGGTTGTTTTTGTGGACATTGTTGGTATTACTGGTGTGTTTGCTTAAAGTCAAGGTCATGAGCTCAAGAATAGAGGTGCGCTAGCCTAATGCTCATTTTACAAACAATACACATTAAGTCACCTCAGACCAATCTGTGATTCTTTTCACACATTAAACACTTTGTGTTGGTGTCCTTTTGCAGGAGGTGAGATGTGCTTGTATTTACCTCAGTGCGACCGGTCTATGTGCTCTGCATTAGCCGTGAAATCGATTCCACTCCACGCCCTCTGACCTCCAACTGAAAATATCTTCAGTCCGCCCGCTGCAGTGCCCTGCAGTTTAAAGAAGATTTGGCCGTTCTGTCCCCCCCACGAAGATAAACAGTGAGGGAAGGGGCAGGAAACTTCCTGAAGGTGGCTTTTGCACCTTTCATAGAACTCTGTGATCACAAGAGCATTATGAATCTTTAATGAGAGCTGTTAGAGTGCCAAAGAGAGGATATGTGCAGAAAACACGATTACAGGCTCATGACTGTGGGGAGGAAGTCGTTTGTGGAGAAAATCTGTGTGTGCATGTGTGTGTGTGTGTGTGTGTGTGTGTGTGTGTGTGTGTGTGTGAGAGAGAGAGAGAGAGAGAGAGCGAGAGAGAGAAGGGAAAAGGAGGTAAAGAGGGATTTTCAAAAAAAGACAAAAAAAACAACTGTCTACTTAAGCCAAAGGCATTTTTCTGCTTCTTAACTAAGTTCTGACAAGATGTGTTGTCAGAGTAAACCTGTGTTTGGGTAAAAGTGTGTGATTTGTTCAGCTTTAGAGCAACACCATTCTATTAAGAAGGAATTTCTTGCCAAGCAGGAATCCAACAGCCTCTGGTCGTGGACGTCAAAGATGGAATATGGATAAAGAAGAGAGCTCTCAATGTTACAGTCATTTGGAATCGTCCTCCCTCTAAACAGAGGTACGAGGAGTTGTGGTTGAAATCTTTATCTATGAAATCAGAAGCCACTCGTCACGCCATCAGCAGATCTGGTTCAGATAACTATCTCAGATGTTTCTCCAACAGTCAGGTCTCTCACTCCCACAGCAGGTCAGCAGCAGAATTCTTTCCTGACGGAAATGGGATCAGATTCCTGGTTTGTTCAGACGTCCCTTGAAAACATGAAAATTGTCGAAACTTGCATGAGAATAGTGGGTAAGACATGTAAATAGCATTTCTAAAAACAATTGAATTCCATATCGATTTGCATCAATATGAATCACACATTCCTACAGATTTATAACATTTCTACATCGTTACTAATAATGACTTTTTATGAGAGAGAACAAAGACTAGAAGAGGTGACTGTTGTTGAGAGAGAACAAAGACTAGAAGAGGTGACTGTTGTGGACCGGGATGTAGCAAAGATTAGCCGAGATGAAGTGAGGAGGGCACTGAAGAGGATGAAGAGTGGAAAGGCAGTCGGTCCTGATGATATACCTGTAGAGGTTTGGAAGTGTCTAGGTGAGGTGGCAGTAGAGTTTCTGACTGGGTTGTTCAACAGGATCTTAGATAGTGAGAAGATGCCTGAGGAGTGGAGGAGAAGTGTGCTGGTGCCCATTTTTAAGATCAAGGGAGATGTGCAGAGTTGTGGCAACTACAGAGGAATAAAGCTGATGAGCCATACAATGAAGTTGTGGGAAAGAGTAGTGGAAGCTAGACTAAGGGCAGAAGTGAGCATTTGTGAGCAGCAGTATGGTTTCATGCCAAAAAAAAAGTACTACAGATGCAGTATTTGCTTTGAGGATGTTGATAGAGAAGTACAGAGAAGGCCAGAGGGAGCTGCATTGTGTTTTTGTAGATCTGGAGAAAGCTTATGACAGGGTGCCCAGAGAGGAACTGTGGTATTGTATGAGGAAGTCTGGAGTGGCAGAGAAGTATGTTAGAGTGGTGCAGGACATGTATGAGGACTGTAAGACAGTGGTGAGGTGTGCTGTAGGTGTGACAGAGGAGTTCAAGGTGGAGGTGGGACTGCATCAGGGATCAGCTCTGAGCCCCTTCTTGTTCGCTATGGTGATGGACAGGCTGACAGACGAGGTTAGACAGGAATCTCCATGGACTATGATGTTTGCAGATGACATTGTGATCTGCAGTGAGAGCAGGGAAGAGGTGGAGGAGAAGTTAGAGAGGTGGAGGTTTGTCCTGGAAAGGAGAGGGATGAAGGTTAGCCGCAGTAAGACAGAGTACATGTGTGTGAATGAGAGGGACCCAAGTGGAAGAGTGAGGTTACAGGGAGAAGAGATCAAGAAGGTGGAGGATTTTAAGTACTTAGGGTCAACAGTCCAGAGCAACGGAGAGTGTGGAAAAGAGGTGAAGAAGCGTGTCCAGGCAGGATGGAATGGGTGGAGAAAAGTGTCAGGTGTGATGTGTGATAGAAGAGTTTCAGCTAAAATGAAAGGAAAGGTGTACCAAACTGTGGTGAGACCAGCGATGTTGTTTGGTCTAGAGACAGTGTCACTGAGGAAAAGACAGGAGGCAGAGCTGGAGGTAGCAGAGATGAAGATGCTGAGGTTCTCTTTGGGAGTGACCAGGAAGGATAGGATCAGGAATGAGTACATCAGAGGGACAGCACATGTTAGAGGTTTTGGAGATAAAGTCAAAGAGGCCAGACTGAGATGGTTTGGACATGTCCAGAGGAGAGATAGTGAATATATCGGTAGAAGGATGCTGAGTTTTGAACTGCCAGGCAGGAGGCCTAGAGGAAGACCAAAGAGGAGGTTTATGGATGTAGTGAAAGAGGACATGAACCTTCATGTCCTCTTTCACTACATCACTACACTACATACAGTGCTCTGTGAAGTTGGTGTGAGAGAAGAGGATGCAGAGGACAGGGTTAGATGGAGGCGGTTGATTCGCTGTGGCGACCCCTGAAGGGAAAAGCCGAAAGGAAAAGAAGAAGAAGAAGACTAATAATGACTTTTTACATTGATTTCCTTGACCGGAATGGTAGCCATATTTCATTTATGTCACAGGGACCGGGATTAGGACCCAAATACAGGACACCAGTGGAACACCAAGTCACTCGTTTTTGTCTCTTGCGGGCCACCCCCTTTCTTTGTGGTGTGACTGAGTGTGTGTGTGTGTGTGTGTGTGTGTGTGTGTGTGTGTGTGTGTGCGTGTGTGTGTGTGTTTGTGTGTGTGTGTGAATGAGTGTGTGTGTGTGTGTGTGTATGTGTGTGTGTGTGTGTGTGTGTGTGTGTGTGTGTGTGTGTGTGTGTGTGTGTGTGTGTGTGTCTTCATTTCGCCGCTCATTTAGCCACCCTGTGAAGGTTGTTGCCCCTCTTCTGTGTCACTTGCCTCATTGGTGCACAGATTGGAATAGATGAAGGTGAAAACTTGTAATTGTTCCTCCAGACAACAGGAAGCTGTGGAACTGATGCTGCATTAAGAGCCCAGAGATAGAACAATGAGAGGTAATGCTACCAGGAGTTAGAGATTATTGATGCCACTTTCATGTTTGTGCAT
Organism: Antennarius maculatus; assembly: GCA_013358685.1. Classification (NCBI taxonomy): domain Eukaryota; kingdom Metazoa; phylum Chordata; class Actinopteri; order Lophiiformes; family Antennariidae; genus Antennarius; species Antennarius maculatus. The sequence continues at coordinate 16,627,260 of CM023612.1, read as the reverse complement.
TAAGAGTCAAGCTGGCGTCTGCAGGCAGCTAGCCTAGCGTAGCATAATGTCTGGTAGCAGTGTGAAACAGCTGGTTAGGCTAACCAACCGTTCTAAAGATCACTAATTGTTGTGTAATATCACTTTTATATAAGTTACTCAAAAACAATTACATAAACAATAAAAAACAGATTATGTCCTTTTTTGCTGTAATTATCTGCTGTCACTCTTTCAGTTTTTTTCCGTCAGTTTGGTGACCAGGATAAGTTCCATAATAAATATTCACAGTTTTATCTACCACAAAAAAAAAAAAAAACTTGCTTCACATCACCAGGTTTTATTCATGAGTCGTAATGCCATAAAAATACACACACAAAAAAAGAACTCCAAATAAAAGCAGTCTTTTCTCATCATTTCCTCTGTGTCTTTTCGTCTTTGTCTCAGCTTTAATATCAGCTGGCTGCTGCACCAACAACTGTAGAAATGTCAAACTATGGGACAGGTAAGGACCCTGCTTTTTCTTCCAAAGCCTCCATTGTGGTAATTACATTCTCTGAATGGTGAGGAACAGTCAGTGAAGGTCACTTTGCATCCAAAAGGGCTCAGAACCATGTAATTAAGGCCCAATATTCAATTTCACCACACACTATGCTTCTATCATGATGCTTTTAGCATTTAACAACTGGGTATTTTTGATTTAAATCATCATTAGGTGATCATCTCTGACTCCTTGAGTCAGTGTAGTGCACCAGCTCGCTGCAGGAGTCATGCAGGCCTGGTCTGCCTGCCTGTAATCACAGTGGGTTTATGGTGGGATTACTAAGTTAGAGGTGACTGTATCCTGTCACGCTGCGTATCCGACATCTTCAATCAGGCCCCAGTGGGAGAGCGAGGTGGCTGCCTTAATATTTAATGACAGCAAGACAGGATGTATCCACACCCACAGAGGAGAGTCATGCCAGGCCTAGCTAGATCACACGCACACACACACACACACACACACACACACACACACACACACACACACACACACACACACACACACACACACACACACACACACACACACACACACACACACACACACAAACAGACACATCTTCATGGGCATTCTTGTATTGTTTTTATTTCTACCTGTACTTGAATGCATCTTAGGCTGGCTATTTTTTTAAATAATATATATTTTTTCTGCTTACTTTTAAACTAATACCACAATCAACATGCTATCTGGAGTCTATCAAGTGTGACTTGATGTTTTATTGTGTTAGTTTGTAGGTCGAAACGTTCAAAGAAATATAAAAATGTTTCAAATACTGTTAACTCTTCTGTTCCTCTTCCTCCTCTGCCTCCTTCTGCTCCTCCTCCTCCACCATGTTCTATTCCTCCTCCTCCTTTTCCTCCTCCTCCTCTTGCTCTTCTTCCTCCTCCTGGTCCTCCTCCTTCTCCCCCTCTTCCTCCTCCTCCTCCTCTTCCTCTTCTTCCTCCTTTTGGTCCTCCTCCTCCTGTGCAGCTTTGATGCCTCCTCCTGACCCCAGCTTCACCAGCGCGGCGTTTCCGATGGACAGGGCGTTGCCGCGGTGAAGTCCTTCCATGTCTCTGGCCTTGATGGACGCGAGGGTCGCTGACACGACTCTCCAGACCTCCAGATGATCCGTCGTCCATGACCTCATCCCTGTGACCGTGTCGGCGGCCCTGAAAGATCCTGCCTACATATTTTCATTTCTGCATATCAGGAGTTCTTATTATTGTGGGGAGGGGAGTGGAATGTTATTAGCATGGTTGTTAAAGACTTGTGAAGACAGGCACAACTAAATGGATTAGAGTGGATAGCGCTCCCTCCCAAGTGTGACACGGCTACCTCCTGGAGAGGCCCCCAGAGAAGAGGAGGGATGCTGGGGACAACAGCAGAGGACTCTGCACTGGTTGTCCCACAACTCCTCTGTTTACAAATGAGATGATTGGTTAAAGGAACTTTCTACACCCTATTGTTCCTATCTTTTTATTTCTTATGCCTTCTTTTCCTCTCCTGTTTTCCCACTTTCTCCCACATTTCCTCCATCTCCAGACAGCCATAACATTCAAAAGAGTGTAGTGAGACTGGTGTAATCAATGTTCTGTGCTTATCAGCGTCCAAATCTGCCTGATCATTTGATCACCATCAACTCCAACTTTCTTTCAATCATAGCAACTGAATCTAAAAACAGCACAATAACTTATCTGTCAGAGATGTTCTAGTCCAGAAAAAAAACAACCTCTTCTTGTGTCTTAAACCAAGATGGTCATACTAGCTGCTTACAGATGTTCTAGTTCTATAAGATGCAGATTTCAGGTGTAACTATGCTTTTTTGTATTATCTTTGCTCCCTCAAAGCACCTATACTGAAGCTGGGGATGAAATTATATGTTCCTCCATGTTGTTCTTTTTATCTTTTCCTTTTTTACAAAGAAGTAAACTCCAAGTAAAAAGTAGATAATTTGATTAGTTTTCTATATATCTCTGTATATAAATATAATATGATTATTATTTTTGACTTATTGGTATTAGAACTACTATATGAAGATGCATATGATATATATATCAAACAATAAACAGATTTCTTTATGTAAAAATGTGTCACAACTTTATTTAGTAGTGCGTGTGAACTTTTAACCACCTGCTGCAACAACGATCAGACGAGGCTGATCATGAGAATTCATGATTCACAAACAGCAGCAGAAAAAGTGAGAAACATCTTTGAACTGCCTTCATCTAAATCTGGGACGGTTCATAGTTCTTGATCCAGATCATCTACAGCCGTGACAGAGCTTTGTAAAGATCTTAGAAATCCTGACAGAAACATTCAGTGGCAGAGGAATCAAGAAACTGAGGATTCTTTGACAATTAGACCTCTGTGACATCACCTTAAAAGGGTGGTGATGTCATGACGTGACGCCTGTCAGCTTTAGACACCGATGTCGGTGAAGAGGCGAAGAATGAAGCTGAAGATCCGTAGGGGTACGTGATGAGTGGAACTTAGAATGAAGACCTGAGGCGAATGAAGTGGAGAGAAAAACATTCATGTCTGGAAATGACAGCTGACAGAAGTGCAGAGAGGATCAGCTCACAGAGGTCATGGCAAAATATGGACCAGTGAAACACTCACGGCCATCTGACCGGCCGGAGGGATGAGTGAGAGAGAGGCTGGTTGGTGACAGGGAGCAAGCGAAAAAACATGAGCGAGCATGGAAATGATCAGTTTTATTGATTTGTTCATTCATCTTTCAGCTTTAATGCTTCCTGGTCACTCCTTCAGCCTCTTCAGCATTGGCTTTAAAAACGTTAGGTATGAGTATGTTAGGTATGCCTGCCCCCATTTCAATCAATCAATCAATCAATCAATCAACTTTTATTTATATAGCGCCTAATCACATCTGAAGACATTTCAAAGCTCTTTACAGATAGAAAGCCAACAATGCCCTCCAGAACAAGCATAAGCAACGGTGGCAGGGAAAAACTCCCTCTTTGAGGAAGAAACTCCGGGCAGGACCCAGGCTCTGGAGGGCGGTCATCCTCCTTGACCTGCTGGTTGGGAAAAAGAAATACACAGAGATAGGTCAAGTAAAAGAGACAGAGGGAGAGAGAGAGTGGCAGTTAGGCCAGTTTGAGTTTAATGTCCATAGTGCTCTGTCGCTGAATTGGGGGTGGGATTTCCAGGCCTTTGGATATCCTGTCTTCCATCCGCGTTCCCCACCTGTGGAACAGAGGCACAAAGACAGCGGCAGTATCGTGCAGACAAAGAGTGTGATTTAACATTAGTAATAAATTATAGAAGCATAAAAAGATATAGAAAGAGAAGGAGAAGTGACAGAAGCTCCAGAGTATCTCTTTAACGGGAGAGGCCGAAAAAATACCCTCAGCAGCCTAAGCCTATAGCAGCATATCTAGTGGGGTGTGTGTTATTTCTAACTTCAAAAATTAAAGTCGGTACAAGGTTGTTGTAAATACTAATTGGCGCCTAAGTATAACCAGTACAGATCTGGTTGGATTTGATGCACAGAGTGTTTAGGGTTCGCTTGTTTGGACTAGATCATCTCTTTAACGAGGGTTTGTGCCATGCTGGTGTTTAAAGCAGCTGTTTTAGAACTACTGTTATTTATCGACATGCTGGGGAGTCTAGGGGTGGGTGGGTAGCGGGCTGGTAATTGATGGAGCTGAGTGATCGCCTCGTCTGTGAAGCTGTACAGTGAAACAGCACTGACAGCTCTGCTGCTACGTGTGTGTGAGGAGGGTGTTGTTGATGCTGAGGGGGAGTGTTGTTTGTGTTAGTGTTATTTTAAACACACATATACGTAGAGTATGTATGCATGTAAGTACGTACATATTTATGTATATATGTATGTGTGTGTGTATGTATATATGTGTATGTACATATGTATGTACTGTATGTACGTATGTATGTATACATGTATGTATGCAGGGTGTGATTTGTAAAGAAAAAGGGGGGGAATGTCTTTTTTTTGTCATGAAAATATACACTATCAACAAGCCTAATTCTCTTTTAGTTTAACGGTAGGGCCTATTATCTTAAAATTCCGAACAGTTGAACACTCATTTTTAACACAAACTTAAAAAGACATAAAGCATTTTATTGTCTGTGCTGGCGACGATGTGGGAGATGAAGGTGATGATGAAGATGGTCAGCGACCAGCAGATGAATGAGTGAGGAGATGGACTTGAGCTACACTTGTGCTGGAACTGTGGTGGGCTCGGGATGATGATGTACCTGACGATGATGATGATGAGTCTCACTGTGTGGGCCTCAGTCTCGCTGTTTATTTTTACTTCCTTAGGAATTGTATTTATATGCTGTTTATTTGTGTATGTATGTGTTGTTTAGTTGTGTATTTATGTTTCTTTCCTGCTGTATGTTTGTACGTCCTCAGTTGCGTATTTACATGTTCTGTGTTTTATCCCATCTTCTTAGTGTATTTATTTTGTCCTTTTATGTATTAATCTTTATGTGTATTTATTTCTTCCTTCATTGTTGTCTTGCGGAATGCATGGTTGTATGTGAGCAGATGGTGGACATGATTTGTTCCAGGATAAACAAAGTATTATCTATCTATCTATCGTCTACCATATCATATTACATACAAATGTAATCACAGACACACACACAGATTATTATATGTGGGCAGAAAGAAATCAGGAACCTCAGGTGATATAAAGTAAGAAAACAACAAATCAATTTCTCATTTATGTGTTTCAAGTAGACGTAGCAGTTAATAAGTATTTAAAATTATTTTTTTATCGCAGCCTATTGTTAGTATTACCATGATTAAAAACAGAGTATTTCAACATGCATCTTCTATACATGGGTGTCATCATGATGTGGTGTGAGAACATGTGCACATTCATGTTCCGTTAAACATGCTGCACCATTTTATTCCCTTTCCTGCTCACCTAGGCTGAAACTATCTACTTACATTAATTTGTGTGCATCTTGATTTTTGTGTTAATCTACATTCCTATAAACTTGTTTCTATTTGTGAAAAGTGTGTTTCAAGCCTCAGTTTATGTGCTTGTGTGTGAGGAGGGTGAGAGCATGCAGCACCACTGATCTGCTCTGCTGCATTGCAGCACGTCCTGCCCAACCCGAGGTCGCCGTGGTCCTCCTCCAGGGCACTCTTCCAAGGTCACAGCGGGTCAATCCTCTCCATCTGCATATCCAGCCGATGCAAGGGTGAATCCATAAACACCGTGCAAAATCTGTCAGCTGTTAGCGCAATGAGACAGCATTAAGAACCAGAGCTGGAGGTAACCACACTACGGCTGCATGGTCTCAATAATCTTTCAGTGTGGACATTGTAATCTCCCCAGATGACCAGTCGATCAGCTGCGAATGCTTTTCAACACAAGATGAACCACAGTGGCACAGGCACTCTACACGCAAATGCATGCAGCTGCAGTCATATGGTCACGTCCTGATATGGGAGGTGTTTTTTTTTTTTATGGAGGAATTTACTGTCACTCTGTGGAAATGAGGGCTTTTATGGGAGTCATCAATGACCATGTTCTGTCAAAGATTTATGACCAAAAATGATTTAGGATTAATTTATCATGACTACACATCTTGCTGACTGAGATAATAAAAATGGAAATAGACACTAGCAGTAAACCAGACACAAACTGCATGAAGTAAACACAGACACAACTAAAAAACTATTTAGTGATTTTACGGTAAAGGGCAAATCAAATTTTAGACAAATCAATGGAAATCACACGGATAGAAATAACTGAAATGAAAAATAACATTTCTGAGGTTTGAAACTCCAGACGTGTGTTGTCAGGGGTTGTGTCTGTGGTGATGTCAGCAGGAGGGGGTCAAAGATTGTCTTCTCCTGATATACATGGTGGGTGGAAGGTGAGTCCTAAGCAGTGATGTGCGGTGAGGTTCATGGCTGGTGAGGCACTGATCTCATCATAATTAGATTTACAAACATATAAACCTACGGTGTAGCTTATTCACCATTTAATTATCAACAGTGAGTGGGTTATTTTTAAAGTCTCAGAGCAGAATTATTTACACGCACAAACTGTAACACACAAATAAGCACATCTGATTAAAAAAATACGTTATGTATTAAAAATTTAAAAATTATGTATGTTTTTATGTATAAAAATTAAAAATTAAATTAAATTATGTATTATAAATTAAAAATTAAAATTTTTTAAAAATTTAAATGTTGTTACATATGTGTTTGTTTATATGTTACGTTTACTTATAAATAAAATCCATGCGCCACTCCTTCTGAACAAAAGCAGCAAAAAAAATTATATAGTAAAGCAAGGCGAGCGGAAAACACATGAATGGCTGTAGTTTGCTGTCACCCTGGGATCACCAGAGCCCCATACCAATGAGGCACAACAACATCGTGCCTCACCTAGTGCCTTGTCCCAGCGGTTTCAGGACTGCTCAACTCAAGAAAGACGTTTAAGTCATGCAGTTGTTGACAAAAAAACACTGTACATAATATACATTAGCTAAATTATGGAAATTTAGTTCATAGAGCAAACGTGTTTGAATATTTTAATAGCGACATATAGAAGGATAGCATGATGGTCTCACTGTAAATCATGCCAGCACAGCTAGTCGACCCATTGTGCAATCCATGGTGAGGCTCGGCTGGCTGGTGCCTCACCTCAGATAGTAAATGTGAAAATTCAGCGATTCTGAGTAAAAATAACCTAAAATTGGTGATGTTGAATAGAAAATAATTTATAATACGCATCACTGGATAAATATAACCATTTCATTTATTTCTTCGTTTTTTCATTTTTTTTGCTCTCATTATGGCAGGTGAGGCCGTGCCGCACCTGTCTCCCCTGACCGCACGTCACTGGTCCTAAGCCCCGCCTACAGAGGAGAGGAGAGAAATCGCATTGGTCACCTGAATCCCTGCAAAATGCAGTATGCACTCTTAAACTGAGAGTAAATTGAATAAGTGCCACAAATCAGCCAAATATTTTTGCAATTTTCAATACAGATTATTTGCTTAACTATTAAATTAGGACTACTTCAAAAAGGGGAGGGTGAATTTGCAATTGGGTGTCAGTGTATAAATCAGACCACCTGCATTCAGCTCAGAAAACGACTCATAATTTAAATTTATACTGGCCCCAAGTGGCCAGTAAAGTAAAATCAACACAACATAGCAGTAAAGTTATATTTACAGTAAAGTAAAATCAACACAGCATACTTCCATTTATCTGTGCTTTTGCACGACAACGCCTGGCTGTATTTCTGATACCTGTTCCTGTCGCATTCTCACCTAACTTTTTTACTAAATGATACTATAGATGAATACTGACACGCTAACAATGACAATGCTAACACAGAGAAGTCTATCAGGTATGCTGTCCTTTTTGCTGTCCTATTAACACAACCGTTCACCGCGCAGGTCCCACGGGCAATTTGGGACAGGCCAATCAACCTGAAGTGCATGCTTTTGGAGGTGGGAGGAAGCCGGAGAACCCGGAGAGAACCCACGCAGACACGGGGAGAGCATGCAAACTCTGCACAGAGTGGGACTCGAACCCAGACCAGCCGTGTTGTGAGGCGACAGGGCTAACCACTGCGCCACCATGCCGCCCAATGTCTCTCATTTAAAATAACTAAAATCATTTTAATCCCTTCTTCTTCTTTAAGTTTTTAATCTGTTCAGTGAAAATTTTTGTATCAGGAAATTCGTCTACGGTGCTGGGTACAATAAATCGAATCAAAGAAAGTGGCAGCTTTTAAACTTTATCTCTGGAGAAGCAATACTCGCAATTTACGTGACCAGGAAGAGGAGAATTGAAAACAATACTGTTCAAGAAGCAGCTACTGTTTTTTGCTGTAACATCAGATGTCGTTTAAAACTAGAATTTGGTTTCTATAAAATGACAAAAGACCTAAATAACTTTAGGAACATCTGGTGTCACAAAAATGTCCTATGCACTTTAATTGATGATCAACTCAATTTTGCAAACTTCCTGATATAATGGACTGATTTTAGATTGTATTTCCTCTTACTTATTGGTTTTTAGTGTTTTTCAAGCTCCACATCAGTCCCCTGTTTGGGGAGCTGGAGGGTCCCCTCCTCAGAGATGAACGACAAATCAGCCTGCACACGGCCAACAAAAAAGTACTGAACAAATACTGTGTCAAAGTAATCAACAAGAGAAACCTGTGTAACAGAGCGCCCACTGCCTGGGCCAGCAGGATGACGGGAAATGGACCTGACCCACAGTGGAGACTTCTATACAAACCTCCCCTCAAGAAAAAAACAGCCGACCTCCAGTGGAGAATTTTACATGGTGCCATCAGTTCCAATGCTTTTATCCCTGTTTTTAACCCTTCTGTGTCCAGCCAGTGTCCCTTCTGTCCCCTTCATGAAAGTCTTTCATGCTTTTAGTGAGTGTGGGAGACTTGCAGTGCTCCTCACTCTTCTAACGAATGTTTTTAATCTGTTCAGTGAAAATTTTTGTATCAGGAAATTCGTCTACGGTGCTGGGTACAATAGATCGAATCAGAGAAAGTGGCAGCTTTTAAACTTTATCTCTGGAGAAGCAAAACTCGCAATTTACGTGACCAGGAAGAGAAGAATTGAAAACAATACTGTTCAAGAAGCAGCTACTGTTTTTTGCTGTAACATCAGATGTCGCTTAAAACTAGAATTTGGTTTCTATAAAATGACAAAAGACCTAAATAGGAACATCTGGTGTCACAAAAATGTCCTATGCACTTTAGTTGATGATCAACTCAATTTTGCAAACTTCCTGATATAATGCACTGATTTTAAATTGTATTTCCTCTTACTCATCGGTTTTTAGTGTTTTTGAAGATCTTTAGTGTTTTCATCTAATGTAAAATTGTAAAATGTTTTGAATGTGATTAAAATGTTTTTGCAAAAGTAAAAAAAAAGTCTTCTTCTTCTTCTTCTTCTTCTGGATTGCTGTGGGTCAGAAGATTTTTTACTCTTGGGTGGGAATTTTAACTGTACTGAGGACGGGATTTTAGAATGTAATCATGCAGAGCCTCACCCAGCATCCCAACATACTCTGAAACGACTGGTCTCTTCTCATGGCCTGGTGGATGTGTGGAGGAGGATGCATCCAGACTGCCGACAGTACACTTGGTCCCACCTAAAAGAAGGTGGGGTGTCTCTAGCAAGGCTGGATCGTTTTTACTGTTTTAAACACCATTTCAATGTTTTTAAAGACTGTAATATAATGCCAGCTGCTTTTACTGATCATTCTTTGGTTTTATGTCGCATTGTGATGAGAAATATTTTACCTAGGAGTGCATACTGGCATTTTAATTCAACTTTAGCTTTAAACAAAGACTTTAGAGAGATTTTAAGCTATTTTTGGAGCACCTTTAGACTTAGAAAAGCTGATTTTACCTCTCTTAGGCAGTGGTGGGACTATGGCAAAACAGAGATAAAACTCCTGTGCCAGCAGCATACTCTGAACGTCACATGTGACACCTGCCGGTCTATGAAAGACTTGGAGGCTGAGATCGTGGAGTTAGAGTCAAGCGCTTCCACAGGAAATCAGAGGTGTACTGAAATCCTCAAGTCCAAAAGAATGGCTTTAGCCGACTTGTTAGATACTAAAGAACAAGGTACACTGGTCCGATCCAGGGTGCAAAACATCAGAGATGGATGTTCCCTCTAGCTTCCTCTTCGGCCTGGTGAAGAAGCATGGACAGACCAACGTGATCCACTCCCTGCTGTCTGACACAGGACAGGAGCTGACAGAGCCTGGACAGATCAGAAGGCGATTTGTGAGTTTTTATTCATCTTTGTATGACAGTGAATACCGAGAAAACCAGCCACTGTTAGAGGAGTTCTGTGCAGAGCTACCTCATGTCTCCACGGAGACAAATTCACAACTCGACCGGCCACTAGAGTTGGAAGAGCTCCACACTGCCCTGCAGAACATGCAAGGGACGACAATCTCCGGGGATTGATGGTCTGACGGTCGAATTTTATAAAGCCTTCTGGGATATTATAGCACATGATATGCTAGAAGTGTTCAATGAAAGTCTGGCCTCGGGCTCTTTGCCACTGTCCTGCCGAAGGGCTGTCGTTGCCCTCCTGCCTAAAAAAGGCAATCTGCAGGACATCAAGAACTGGCGCCCTGTGTCACTGCTCTGCACGGATTATAAGGTTCTGTCCAAGGCTTTGGCTACCAGGCTGAGGGAAGCTATGGAGCAGGTCATCCTACTCAGACCTACTGTGTGCCCGGCAGGTCCATGGCAGACAATGTCTACCTAATTCGAGATGTTTTGGAGGTTTCCAGATCATTGGGTATAAATGCTGGTCTTGTTTCATTAGATCAGGAAAAGGCATTTGACTGTGTTGAGCACAGCTTCCTCTGGAAAACTATGGAGGGGTTTGGGTTCAGCACCGGTTTTATTGCCATGATCCAGGTGTTGTACAGTGACGTTGAGAGCATACTGAAGTTTAACGGCAGTTTGTGTGCCCCCTTCAGAGTGCACCGGGGCATCCGGCAGGGCTGTGCTCTGTCTGGGATGCTCTATGCACTCTCCCTGGAACCTCTCCTCTGTAAAATCTGCAAAAGCATCGACGGTTTGATTTTACCTGGTGTTAGAGAGCATTATTTTATCTGCTTATGCTGATGATGTTGTTGTTCTTATCAAAGACCAAAGAGATGTTGATGTTTTGGTGGGTCTAACAAACTCATTCAATGTTTTAACTGCTGCAAAAGTAAACTGGAGCAAAAGTGAAGCCCTTGCTGTTGGTGAGTGGAATAGCAACCTCCTGGTTCTTCCTCAAAACCTGTGCTGGAAGACTGACGGTCTCAAATATCTCGGTGTGTACCTGGGAAATGAGACAACAACCAGGAAGAATTGGGAAGGCGTCATTGAAAAAATAGAAAGAAAACTTAAAAAATGGAAATGGTTGCTCCCCAGAATGTCGAACAGAGGTCGAGTTTTAGTGATAAACAACCTGGTGGCCTCACAGCTGTGGCACCGCTTGGCCTGTATGGACCCTCCATCAGGGTTTCTAGCCCAAATCCAGACCAAACTTGTTAACTTTTTCTGGGATGGGCTGCATTGGGTGCCTCAAGGAGTGTTGTTTTTATCAAGAGAGGAGGGGGGACAAGGCCTCATCCACCTGGCTAGTAGAACAGCCATGTTCAGATTATAGTTCATCCAGCGGTTTCTTACTGGACCAGCGAATCTGACATGGAGAGAGGTGGCCAGCTGCATATTCAGACATGTGAGTAACTTGGGGCTGGCTGCTGCACTGTTTTTAATGGATTCTAAATTTCGAAAGTTAAATGGTTTGCTTCGTTTTATCATGGTATTTTTAAGTCATGGGCCCTATTTAAAAGAAGTCCAGGAAAAAGTTCTGACTCTCTGTTCTGGTTACTGAAGGAGTCACTAGTGCATGGAGCCAGGCTGGATGTCTGCAGTGGAGTCACACCTGGGGTGTTTACAGCGCTTTGCAGAACACACACACACACACACACACACACACACACACACACACACACACACACACACACACACACACACACACACACACACACACACACACATATATATATATATATATATATATATACACACACATATATATATATATATATACACACACACACACAGTGGTACCTCTACTTACGAAATTAATTGGTACTGGAAGAACTTTCGTAAGTAGAAAATTTTGTAAGTAGAGACGAGTTTTCCATGAAAATGCCCAAATACGTTCCAAGCCCCCCAAAATAGGACACAAGCCAGTGTCTTGTTGTGCCTGGTCAAGGCCCGGGTTAACAACGACCGCCATCGGCGCTGTTGACCTACAGGTGCCAGTGGAAATTGGACTACTGTTGGTCGAAGAAGGAGAGGAGGAAAGTGTGCTTGTAGGAACAAAGAGAAGAGAAACACCAGGAGTATAGGACTGAGAGTAGGGATGTTGAATGTTGGAACTATGACAGGAAAAGGTAGAGAGTTGATTGACATGATACAAAGGAGGAAGGTAGACAGACTGTGTGTCCAGGAGACCAGGTGGAAAGGTAGCAAGGCTAGAAGTTTAGGAGCAGGGTTCAAGTTGTTCTATCATGGTGTAGATAGGAAGATAAATGGAGTAGGAGTTGTCTTGAAGGAGGAGTTTGTTAGGAATGTCCTGGAGGTAATAAGAGTGTCAGATAGAGTGATGAGTCTGGAGCTAGAAATCGAAGGTGTGATGTTCAATGTTGTTAGTGGGTATGCTCCACAGGTAGGATGTGAGCTGGCAGAGAAGGAGAAATTCTGGTTGGCCTTTGATGAAGTGATGCAGAGCATACCTAGAAGTGAGAGAGTTATCGTTGGTGCAGACTTCAATGGACATGTTGGTGCAGGAAACAGAGGTGATGAGGAGGTGATGGACAGGTTTGGTATCCAGGAGAGGAACGCAGAAGGACAGATGGTAGTTGACTTTGCAAAAAGGATGGAAATGGCTATAGTGAATACTTTCTTCCAAAAGAGGCAGGAACACAGGGTGATCTATAGGAGTGGTGGTAGGAGCACATAAATACATGCATTTGTGAAGTATTTTTTACATCAGTTTTTGCCTCTCACTCAAAACTGTGAGTAGAAGACATCAAAAGTGTACCTGGGAAATCTCAGTGTGTGTCAGCGGACTGACTCGCTTTCCTGACTGTAACTCTCGCTTGATGTGGCTTCGGGGAGCAGTTTGGAAGGGAGTGGTGGTGTCGTATAATACACATCCTCAGCTCTTCTCCCAGGCTGTTCCAGGTTTTATTACATTCTCACAACGGAAGGATTTCATTGGCACCATCAATGATTTATTATCTCCATACAACGGAAACAAACAAATAGATCACTTCCATAATTTACTGGAACACTGCCAACCCTCAAATATTAAACGAATAAACACTTTTTTTTTATTCATGTAAATGGACATCCTCCCAGCGAGCCTCCTTGTGTACACTATGAACAAATTGCCATGTTTAGGCCATGAAGGAAAATCATGTATGTTCCTCATCTGCATTATGAAGACAAACATGACACTCTGCTCTAAACACAGCATCAACACATCCCAAAAGAAAGTGTGATGAACTTCCTACCCCATGTAGGTCACCGCGATAAGCAGAAACATCATGTTGAAACTCTATGAGTCATGGACTAGTTTGATAATGAGCATTCTCTAGTACAATAAGACTTAATTACATCTCCTAATGACTTCACTCACTGAAGCTAATGGCTAACAGAGATAACAGATCTGTCATTACCACGCTTCTCATATCTAGAATGGAATGGAGGACTTATTGGACAATTGCGTCATCGTCATTGAGGAGACAGCTGGAACACTTATATGTCCTAGAGGAAAGTGTCTGTAATACATCTGTCACAGATGGATCTTTGTCATTAAAACAGAAGGGATGGACAATGAAGACTGAGGTCATTGCCATGGTATAGCACCATCTACAGTACAGGCAAATACAAACATATGATGCATGAGTGCTGGGATCACATGCGCTCACCTGTCAACTTGGTAGCAATTTCAAAATGCATTACTGTATATCCATATATGACAAACACATGCCACCTAGAAGGCTTAGAACATGTGCTGCCTTCTCATATCTGTTAGCTATATCATATCAGCTGAGGATTTATGAGCTGTAGAGTAAATTAAATCGTGGACAAACACATCCACATTGAACTTATGTGAAAATGTAGAATGCAAAAATAAATATGAATGCACCTAAGATTTAATATATGCATGTTTTTAGTTACAAATTCTGGATTCGATCTTTGTGTCAGTGATTTAAGGAATATCTAATTGGCCTCACACATAATAACCAGACAGATGCACGCCATACAAGCATCAGCTGAGTGGAAAATCATTTGTCAAGGAGCACATCTGCTCTGTGAGCACACACAATTGTACCCATTGTACACAAAATCATATTTGGTAAGTTCTTCTCCGTGTTGCTGGGCAGAGTAGATCACATTCAGACTGAGAATATCGCCCCTGATCTCCCACATTTTCTCACATAAACACACAAATGACTCCTCCAGGCAGTGGTGCTTTGAAGTCGCAGAGCAAAACTACAGAGAATACTTTGTCTGATGTTCAATAAAACTGTCCAAGCAAAAAGGCAAACCAAGGCAATGAGGCGGCTCACAAACCCGTGTTCAGGGCTGTGATGATTTGATTACGCTGACTGAAGGACAGATAACTTGAATGATGGATATGTGAAGACTCAGCACCAGAACACAACCATTCCATTCGCAGTCCCAATTTATGTATAATTAGCATTTGATCGACTATAAGCAGCAGCTAATTATGCAATCAGCCACTGGTGCTGTCTGCTTTCTGCAAGTGAAGGGGGGGGGGGGGCTGTGAAAGCAGTGGCGTGTTGGTGGTATTGATGTGAAAACTGCTCTTTCTTCCGATTTCCCTGGAGAGGTTTTGTGATGTTCTCAAACTGCCTGCTGCCTGTCAGATTTTTGGTGTTGAAGTTAATTAAATTTTCTATTTCCAACCGGTAAACCTGCACAATCCGTACCTGCTTGTTGGGCGACTTCCACGAGCACTCTGCAGATGAACCGTTATGTTCTGCAAGATATTATAAGAATATATCCTCTGACCTTGGAGTGTGTATTCTTTTATCCTTATTTTAAAAACTTATGACATCGGTGTTCTTTGTGCACTGCTTCTGCATTTTTCCCTGGTCCTTTCTTTTTCCTCTGTTACTATCTTCTTGTCTCCTGAGTGGGTGAGCAGTGTCAGGAATGGCGAAGTGAGATGTTAGCATGAACACGATGCTGATTCGCTGTGACACCGTCGGAGGTAGGAGCTGAACTCAGAGGGAGACTCAGGACTGACTCATTGAGACAAGACTGAGACCCTTCATGTCCACTTCTTTTCTACCACCGCCTCTATTTGTTTTCACTTTGTTTTCTTGTCTTTGTTCCAGAGTTATCTACTCAGTCAAGTGTGAACTCCTTCAGTCCTCAGTGATTTGTCTCGTGTGTAAAGGCTGTGTTCATGCTATTCGTGTCAAAGTCAAGTCCGTAGATGTGGCAAAATTAAGTCAACTTTTCATTTTAGATCGATGATGCTGTACAATCCTAGTGAAATGATTTTCATAGCAAATCCTGAAAACACAAAGTGAGTAAGAGTTAAAAACAAATAAAAATAACTGAGTGGTCATCAAAGTGGAAGGAAATAAAAATGTGCAGATACTGTGGGCCTTTAAAGTTGCAATAATAAATATTTCTTCCATCAAAAGAATCCTGTACATATTTAACATTGAATTTGTAAGACACTACCAGTCTCTCCATGGACTTTTAAAATCCATTAGCTTCTCACAGATAAGGTGCAGGGTTATTTCACCTTCTTCCGCAGATTCTTCCATTTTAAAACTTTTCTGCACCTTTCAGCCCAGTCAGCATCTCATGAGCCAATTTAGCAGAATCTGTGTACTTTCCCTTCCTGGGATTCCATTTTCCTGTTTGGGACTTTGCTGTTGCAGACTTCAGAACCGACTGTCGGCGTACATAGCATAGGTTAAAAATAGCTGGCAAACAAATATAAAATCTAAGGTCGAACTGTTCCATGATTGTTTGTGATTGCTTTCTCATACACACATGTCTAGATGTAAAAGTTAATGATAATAGAATAATATTGTATTTACTAATTTTGCAGAGAAGCTAACGACAGTCAGCTGCATGCAAACCACATCATGCTTGCTGATAAAAATATTCTTTTAACTGGGACAGATCCTGCAGAGAGAGCCTCAGCTGGACATGAAGCTGCTGAAGGAAGCTGACTCAAATTTAACGCTGTTGGGAGGCGCGCCACGCATCAGGTGCACAAACAGTCCCTCGTAGGAAAACAAACTCCAAGGCTCTGATGAGGGAAGATTGCATTGATTGATGATCTGTTGCTTAATCGCCTGCCGATCTTCCACGTATTGGGGAGAACAAATTAGCCAGCAAATCTGAATCTCTAATGTCTGGCTGTATGACTTTCAATTTATCTCTGTCAAGAATTAGATGAATGGAGGGCGTCGTCTCCCAGAACAATGGCGCCAAAAATGAGCCAGTCTTAAATAAAAGAAATTACCAACGGCCAGTGTAAACAGTTATAAATGATGGCAACGATTCAGAATGTGATTGGTGAGATCTATCTTACATCGTTTCACTTTATGAGTTTAGCCAAAGCTCTTGACATTAAGCATGATTTGACTCCCTAGGGATATTTTGTACCCTCTTGATTCACTGACTTTATCACTTCAATAGCAGAGCCCCAGCAACAATCTACAAAATCGGCCTGCTGCTGCGCGTGACAGAGGGGATGCAATTCAGCAACTCTAGTGAGTGAAAATGGATTAGACATCTTCATATTTGACAGATCGTATTTTTAAATGATAACCTGCTTAATAATGTTCACAGAGTGAGTTATGACGAGAGCTTGGAGCTGAGTCAGTTCCTGATGCATCAACAGGTTAGAACAAAGTGTTTGTGATTCATCTTGCGCTGGTTGTCGGACATGTTGATGTATGTTTTTTGATATGAGAGGGGGAAAAAAAGAGATTCTTTTGAGTCATCTGAAATGATGAAAGCTACTCTGCACCAATAGGCCTATGCATTCCCCATCAATCATCCACACAGACATCATCTTTTAATCTTTATGCATGTAGATTAACAGACATCATCTGTTAATCTACATGCATGTCAGTGTTACAACTATTTATAACATGTACACCAAATTTAGTTGCTTATTTTTAAGTCATACAGTGTGTCATCATTTACTGTGTTCTCCCCTATACTATAGGCAACAGGATGTCTGTTCTCTTATCTATTACGTACCAACATACTGTATCAGGTCCATGTTTAGTGAACACAGTTAATAAAACCGCTCTGATCTGTTTTCACTTTGTCAATTCTGGCGAGACGCCATCTATGCATTTGACCTTTAAAACTCGAAGACGTTTTCCCTTCCAGCTGCTTTTTTTTTTTTTTTTGTCGTCTTAAAGTTAAACAATTAAATTTTTGCCACCGCAGTCAATATGCCATTAGTTTCTTTGGAAATGAGAGGGAATAGGTATCATTTCTCTGAGGCAAAGGCTTTTGGCAGATTTGTTTTGTCGCATCCCTGCTTTTGATGGAGAGACTCTGAGATACAGAGTGGAAGTAAATGAACGGTGGTCAGAAAGAGACTCAAAATAAATAGCTTGGGATTTTGAATGAGATAAAATGATCGACTTTCAAGGAAAAAGTCCGATTCACCAGTGAGGCTTCAGTAGGAGCATCGATAACAAGAAAAAACAAAGCTTTTATTTTGGTGATGATTTCTCACTTGCTGCATTGCTACGTGATTTCCTGGGATAGGGTACACTTCTATGAAAATTTCTTTTTCAACATCAGCATGATGATGCTGATGTTTTTGTGCCTGTTTGCTCTTTATCTTTTGGATGTGCAGGAAAAAACAAAGACAGGTGACCTTCATCGTCACTGTAACAATAGGAAACAGCAGAAATGATAAATTATGAATATAATGTAAGGTAATTTGTGTATTTTCTACTTTCTGATTTTCTTGTGGACAAATTTGACCTGGTGATGATGCATGTGTGCAGGACATGTCAGGGCAATACATTGATTAGTTTTCAGAATATTTTAAGTACCTTAAATGTCAACCCGCTGTGACACTGAAGAAAACGTCACGGGACCCCAAAAGTCATCAGAGTGGATCGCCTGGGAATGGAAACTGTCTGTTGCGGATCCATCAAGCTGGTGTTGAAATATTTCACTAATGAAGTGAAAACCTTAACCAGATGGTGGCACCAGATGACATATCAGAAGACTAACACAAAAATGAGTCATTATTTATATGTTCTTTTAATGTGCAATAAATTTCATTGGAGATCACGAGGGCCAGCCTCCTGATGGCACCAAACGAAAGTCAGGGGTGAACAGATTTAGCGACATTCAGCGTCTGTGCAGCTTTAATGACGTAATGTCGCATCCATCCACCAAGCAGTTTATTGAGTTATTTCGGTCTAGAGTGGTGGAGCCACAGGCAGCCTGGTGTTACCGCTCATATGCCATGCTGCCTGATGAACTGTAAGTTAACTGCACCCTGATTATTTACCACAAGGACGGGAAGGTCTTAAGACAGCAGAAAAACATTTAGTTTTCTTACTCAGATTGACATCTTTGATTTTAGTGAGCAGTAAACATGGATTCATTGTAATGCATGAGTACACATCAATTCTTTTCACAAACTAAGTACTAGTTAATTATATCCTCTTCTTATTTTCTAATAAATCATTATGCTACAAATGCAAAAATTTCAGTTGTATGCAGAAACCCAGTGGATAAAAAGCAAAGCAATCAATTGCTTTTGTCTTTTGTGTTGTGCTGCATTTCAGTCCCCTCAGTCTAATTTTAGGACTGTCCAGTGGAGTGTGTTGATGCGAGGACTCTCTGAAGAGCCGATGCTGGGAGGAAACGTTGCTGAATGTAAAACAGCGTTGATGGTGCGAAACAGTGGGTGACGTGTGAGGAGCTCTGGGACCAGAATCGGAGAGACTGGAACAGCTGCCCTGCTGCCCAGTAGGCCTCAGCCTCATTAGAATCGACTGTGTGTGTGTGAGTGTGTGTGCGTGCGTGCGTGCGTGCGTGCGTGCGTGTGTGTGTGTGTTTGCTCTAGCTGGGAGGCCCGGTGGGCAGGAGCAGATGCTCCATCCTGACTCAAACCCCCTAGAAGAGTGTTTTCTTCATCTGAGGAAGACTTTTTTCGCTGTCTCCACCTCTTTCTCTGCTTCTCTCCTGCTTGGCTTTTCAACCCCTGATATTGTGATATATAAATGTGGTTGCTCATTCCTCTAGTAATTCCATCTTTATCTTTGATGAATAATACAAGTATATCAGAGCACAGTAATCATTAATCCATCTTGATTCTTTGTGTCTGCAGTAGATGAGACAATTTAATTTCTCTTCTTAATCCTGCCCATCATTTTTGCTTTAGGAGGGGTTGTGGTTGAAATCTAGGAAGTGGGACGCCACTCGTCACGTCATCAGTGGATTGTTCTGATCTGGTTCTGATAATTATCACAGAAGTTTTCAGGTCCCTCACTCTCACAGCAGTTTGGCAGCAGATTTCTTTTCTGCTGGAAATCGGAACAGATTCGTGAATTCAAGGCATTCCTTGAAAATATGGAGGTATTCTATTTCTATACAAGCCTGTATCACAATTATCCAATTACATATTTATTTGTATTTGCATTAATGAATGAATTCATTATTAATTGTTAATTCATTAATTAATTATTTCCATCATTAATTATGAATTTTATTTTTTTTCATAGATTTTTGTGAAGATATATGTTATATGCCTCTTTTAGCAGAATGGCAGCCATGTTTTATCTACGATGCTTTTTTTTTTTTACACATCTACCAACCCTTACACTAATCCCATGATTCAAAATGCTATCCATCTCATCTGTTATTCCCTCTGTCTCCCTGCCAAGAGTATGTTCCAATTTCACAGCAGATCCAACTGTCACGATCTCTGCCCTCATAGAACAGCGCTGACATGACGGTAAACTGACTGGTTTGAAGAAAGTTATTTTAAAAGTTCATAAGCTTTGGAGGTGATGCACAATTTGATTTGTGTCCAGGTGCATCAGGCTGGGCAGAAATACCCTGAAACAGGAGAGGAGTGAAAGAAAGTCCAAATACATCAGTGGCTGAAAATAGTAGGCTGGAATATTTTCACATTTTCATCTTGTGAATTGAGGACTATTTTCAAACAAACTGGACCAGATAACTGTATAAAATTTTTGATTTTGGCCTGGTGAGGTGTGTTTCATGGTGGGATTAAAAAGAAAAAAAGAAAAAAGACAATTAACTTCATTTTGATTTAGAAAGGAAAGACATAATAATTGATTCCGTTAAAAATTAGGCTAAGAAGAGATTTTGAGAAACTCAGATCCCAGAGCTGAAAGCTGGAGGGAGCTATCAGACTACCGTCTCTGGAGATACAGGATGAGACGGGATTAGCTGAGGCGAGCCTGCTAGCATGCTAACCCTGTCTCTGCTACACAGTCTGTAGAAGTCTTTGACTTTCAAACTGCTATTTATTTTCACTCAGATTGTTTTTCCCCTGTTAAGTCTTTTTAGATTTTAAATTCAGAAAAGAAAATGTCCTCCGTTGGTCGCGATGCCTCTTCTTATGCAAAGAGGGGAAAAGTTATCATTTTGTCTGAGCAGTCATTTCAACAACTAGCAATGAACGGCTTTTTCTTGCTCAGTGCCGCATTGACTTCTTTTTATGTCCCATTTAAAAGGGAAAATGAACAAACAGGATGAACCAATATTTACCTGTTTGCTAGTTTTTGTGGATCTAAATATGCAGCCAAAGGAACTCATGATGTGACCTTCATGGACCTTCAACACATCACACCATTATGGCATCAAGCTGATCCACTCCAAATGAATTCTTCAAAATATGTCCCAACATCTCCATTATTTCCTTTCAAGTTAATGGTGGATTAATTAAAATACTGATCAATATTTCCTTCTCAGACTTCTAAATAACTACATTAACTTAATTCATAATGCATTCCTCTGAATTTAGACACTGAGCTCAAAAATTCTCCTTACTGTCCACTTCCATTGTTGCATTTACAATCCTTCTGCCATTAAATATGTCAGACTGAAAAGCAAGCCCTAAACAGTAAATTAGTTTAATTATAAAGAGAATATAATGGAGTAAATATACTTCTACTAAAATGTAATACTTAAATGTACAGTCTAAACCTCAGAACATCCACAGAATACATCTCCAACAGGATAGTAGCTGCCTGTTTCTGCTTGGACGGCCAAGTCTGGAGGGTCTGTGGAAAACAGGCCAAGCTAATCTTAAAACGGCCACCTGGGTGGGAGATGCATCACACCACCTGCACACGTGTGAAATGAGATCATACATACATGGAAAAACTGTTGTGTCATTCTGGGGGGCATGATATTTATCATGACACACTTTCTGCCTCTTCATGCGAACCCCAATGTCGATTTACAAAGAAGAACACGTGGGGTTGCTCCAGATAAGGGTGGTCCTTGGCATGCTAATGAATGTGAACACACACAAGCACGCAGGCACACACATACACACACACACACACACACACACACACACACACACACACACACACACACACACACACACACACACACACACCAAAATCAATTGCCTGATTGGATTGGGTTCTCCCTTTTCTTCTCCCCGGGGGGTACGGCTGATCGGCCTTGATAAACACGGGGCTGTGTGTGTGTGTGTGTGACATGTAGAAGGAGTCATGGACGGGTGTGTTTCTTTAATTGCAGACACAGCAAAAAGGCAACTCTCTTGATGAATTGTTTCCCATTCGGTCCTAAATGCGCCGCTCCAGCCTCACCTAGAAATCCGTGACAGTCAGCAGATTCAACGACCTACAAGCGGATGCTTCTGATTAGTTGACTCCATGAGTCAATGGATCACTAGTTGGTTCTCTAAATGATCACATTAAAATGTTGTGTTTTGGTAGTAATAATAACCGTGATGCAATAAGACGTGAATATTTGTTAGTATTAGATGTCACAGACACTTAGACGATCATTACATGTCGTACATTCCATGGCGTCCGCTGCTGTGTCCACATTCATGGGTCAAAAGTGAGGACAGAAGTCCTATCATGCCTAATAACTGCTTTAGTTCCTTTAATGTCACAGGAAACCCAGAGAGATAAAAACGCGTAAAAGACTGAATCAGATAGAAATGGTGTGGCGCTCCCTCCTCCTTCCATGACTTTGCACTTCTCTCCTTATTAGCAGCTGCGAGCCATCCAGCGCCTGTCGGGGACAGCAGCAGGAGCAGCCCCAAAACTGTGGCCAGAATCTCTAATGAGAGATCTGCAGACATAATTGATGGCAATTTAGAATTTGCCAGGCACTATATGGGACTTGAAAACTTTGGTTTAATTAGAATAAAGGATTGTAAAGCAAAGCATTTTATATCAATCAGCTAAACAGCCCATTGCAGTGGAGGACACGAGGTGGGAGGTAAGAGGGGGGTAACAACACAACAGGGGGTTCTGACATCATTGAACAGGACGCAACAATCATTTTTATGGACCTATTGTTGTTTCTGATCATATGCACGTGTCAGACTTACAAATAATTATTGTGCATGATGAAAAAATACTCATTTTCTCAACCCGCTTCATCTGTTTGCACAGGTCACGGGGAGCTGGAGCCTAACCCAGCTTGTCTTAGGGCGCTACGCCAGTGCACCACGGAGCTACACACAGACACACAAGCATGCACACACACACTCATTCATTCCTATGGTCAATTTGGGATCGGCCGAATAACGTGAAGCGCATATTTTTGGATGTGGGAGGAAGTCAGGGAACCCAGAGAGAACCCACGCAGACACCAGGTGAACATGTAAACTCTGCACAGAGCAGAACTCGAACCCGGAACCCGGAACCACCTTGCTGTGCGGCAACAGCACATAGCCACTGCGCCACCGTGGGTAAAAAATATTGAGTGTTGGAAATACGGCTTTCATTTCAGTTATCAATCAATCAATGGCTCCCCCTTTATGTCAGAGATATAGCAGAGATTATGCGTAAACACTTTGAAAAGTGAAAAGTAAATTAAACTGATTCGTAAAAAAAAAAGCTTATACACAGTTTATTTATAATTTTAATTATTTTTGTAATTAATTTAAAACTATAGCTGTGTTGTTCGGTTTTATATACAGCTACGTTGTTTGAATCATTATTTGTGGCATTATGTTAGTTGGTATCACTGAGCTTCAGAGAAATCTGTCAAGTTATGACATTCACCATATTCAAAGTCAAAGTCAGCTTTATTGTCAAGTGTACCATATATGCACAACATACAGCACAGATGAAATTGCAGTCCTCTCTGACCCATGGTAAAGAGGCAGTACAACAGGAGTACAACACAGGCAGTACAACAGTCAGTACATTAAAACAGGAAAATGCATCAAATGAAGTAAATATTACTCATGTTACCTGTTTTAATATTAGGTGACATGTATTGTTTTTATTTGTCAGATTTATTTGTTATTTTTTACATAAATCTGTAATTTTAGCTCCTGAAAACTTTAATAATGTCTTTTATAAACACTAAAATGTTTGTCAAAACTGTTGCCACTTATGAAAGTACAACATGATTGGTGATGGCTGTTGCTTTAAAAGCACTAAACACAAACATAATCTATTTAAAATGTGACGTTCTATTTGTTGACCCAACTTCACTGTGGCTGCACATGAGGGTGGTCTCCATTTCTATTCGGAGGACTGATGAAAAGCAGACAACATCCTGCTGACATCCCGGGAGTATACAGAAAATGTTGACTGAAACTATCTCTATGGGGAGTCTCAAATGGAGGAGAGATGGTGTGGAGGGTGGATGATGGGGAGGAGAGGGGGGAGAAAGGTGAGAAAGGGAAGATGCAACAACAATCAGCACTTTGGACAGGAGACATGACGAAACGGCCTGATGTCTCTTACCAAACCCAACAAGGTGGATGAACGGGTGAGATCAGGCAATGAAAAGCTTGACTAGGACCAACAACACAGACACGAGCATCAGCGTTTTGTTGTTTATGTCATGAAGATGTTGCCATAGAAAATTTTTTAGAAATCTATTACTATTCGCAACGATTGGACCTAGTGTTTTAATTTGTTTGTTCATTTGTTAATACTGTACATTTACCTTAATTAACTAATTATAGTAAATTATAGTAAAAAAAAAATAACTATTCACTATTGTGCTTAACCCTTACAGCCCAGACCTATTTTGGCAGTTTTTTGGTACTTTTGATATTTGTCTCTATATACGGCATTAAAAATGATTTCATGATCTCAGCTTCAGGCAGCAAGTCCATATATAGTTTACTATTAGCAATTATTTGGCTAACACTTAGCATACTTTTTGCTTTGGCATCATCTGCTGAAGAAAATTCTGTAGCTGAGTCTTTAGCCAAAAGATGCTTTCAAACTTGGGCCATGAAACTAAAAACAATATCTGAAAAACGCTAAAATGTTCTGTGCAGCCTTTGTTTCAGTGCAAGAGGCAGGCTCTTTTGTGCCCATTACCAATCTATTTCCTGTGTGGAAAGAAGCCTAAATTAATCTTGTGTCTTGCCTGAGCCCACTTTGATAGATAATTCCTTTTACGTAATCATCTTAACGTGATTAATAGACTGTAGGAGCTGCCAGAGAGGTGACTTTTGTCAACCTCTTATGGGTATTCCCCTCAAGAGGAGCTATAAGAGGCTGGCTATTGTCTACTTCACCATCAGGGTGGATAAAGTCTATCAAACGTGATATACTGTGTTTCTATGATGTGTGTCATCTCTCAGAGGGAGGTGGAAAGGAAGTCCATAAACTAAAACGCGTTTCCCAGCTAACGCACAAAGAGAGCCTACAAGTTTTTATTGTCATCAAGAGGTTTTTGCTGCAGACAAATTCAGGCGATGCACTTCAGCACGCATAATGCACATAAACGTGTAAACATTAAGTGTATTCTATAGACATCCACCCACTAAAAATACATTCCACAAAATGCAATACATTTGTGCAAGCGTATTAGTTCTGCATTGTAAATGTAGCATATTAATCCAAACACAGGCAGGTGAACAAGTAGACACATATGTGTGTTTCCCTGCCTGTCCACACACACACACACACACACACACACACACACACACACACACACACACACACACACACACACACACACACACACACTCACACACACACACACACACACACACACACACACACACACACACACACACACACACACACACACACACACACACACACAGCAGAAGGTATCCAGTATCAGTGCAGGTCTGGATAGTAAATACTGCAGAGGCTATTTGACACCTACTCTATGGAGACGCAGTGCCTTGGCAGCATACAGACACACTAGTATAGGCTGCCTGGACTGCATCCCTTCCTATACTGTACTAACTGATCTGAATGCTGTAATCTTAGCACTATGCTAACATCTTTATTTATATCTGAATTCAACTATTCATCTTTTTTTTCCTTTTTCTAAGCATTAAACCGAACAGGCATTGCACCATAGAACTTGGAGTCTTTGCGTATATCCCCTATGTGATACAGCAGACATTCATTTCGCACTATGGCATGCCATGTGCACATTTTCACAGTTTCATCCTTCCCAGGAGGCTCAGGTGTCATATAGAAAATCAACCAGTTAATTTTGTCAGACAGTGCTCACAGGATAGCAAAGATCAAGGATCAGTTTTGTGCCACAGAGACAAAGTAATTGCGTTTTATGATCTTGGGCAAGAGAGGACATGATGTACTTGAATTTGTGCTAGGATGGTAAAATATTGTCAACTGGAAGGTCTCTAATTATCATATTGATCATCTACTTTTCTTTACACAAGGCTAACATGCACAGGCCTCCATACATACATGTTCATTATCATCTGCTGCATTTTGTGTTGCTGTGTTGTTTTCTTGCCTTTCAGCAGAAATCACAGCAAAGCTGTAACTCAAGTGATAAATATTCAGAAGAACGCCACAAGAAACAATGAAAGATTGTAGAGTTCTGTTTGTGCTCCAAAGTGTTGGGGAGGTGGCAGAAAAAGACTTACAGTCATCCAATAGGAGATATTCTCAAGAACCTAAAGAAGCCTCTTGTTGACTTTATTAGACAATAATTTTGTAATCCTACACATAATTAGAAATTTTATACTTCTAGCTAAAACACACAACAGTAGCTGCTTCTTTGGAATGTTCTACAGAATGATTTTGAGCCATTTTGCCAGATCCAGTCATTTGACTCATATCAAATCGTAACGTTTACTACTTTTGATGAGTTTGCAAGTTTTGGTCAGTTTCTTAGCAACCCTGACCTTAACTTCTGTATTTATGACAACACATTTGTCTCCTAACATTCACAACAAAGATTCGTCAGGTATTTCTTTTGCCGCTAGTGAGCACTGTGACTATCACTGAATTACTACAAAGATGTCTTGCATCCATCCATCCATCCATCCATCCATCCATCCATCCATCCATCCATCCATCCATCCAATGCAATGCAAGACCAATGCAATTGTCTCGTCAACTACTGCTTTTCCGCTCTGCAGGTCACAGATGTCGCTGGAGCCTACCCCATAGGCATAGCAGTAGATTCATGTCCAACATGTGAAATTTGGCAGATTAGACAATAATATTTTGGGTCACTATGTAAATTCCTCTTTT
Source organism: Antennarius maculatus (assembly GCA_013358685.1). Taxonomy (NCBI): domain Eukaryota; kingdom Metazoa; phylum Chordata; class Actinopteri; order Lophiiformes; family Antennariidae; genus Antennarius; species Antennarius maculatus. The sequence continues at coordinate 16,600,449 of CM023612.1, read as the reverse complement.
AGGTGAAACACTGACATTTCCTTCATCGTCACAAAGAGTTAGCCTTAAAATCTAGTCAGAAGTTTGCATCCCCGGTGCCCCAGTTCTCCACGAAATATCTTTTAAAGTTGCTGAAAATATTTTGAGTTATCCTCATACACAAACATACACTCTGTTGAGACAAAGCACGTGTACTCCTATCCACACGTCCATGCCGACATGCATCACATGGTGTAACGACCTGTTCCAGCCCTGCTAATGCAACCGGTCATCCTCTGGGGTCAGGGCTGACACACACCTGCCGCATCATGACAGTGATTTCCCTCATGTCCTGTGAGCCCCCTCCACTTCTCCACACATATAAACGCCAGGCAGTAAGACTGACAAGTCACCAGACAGACCGTCTGACATTGCTTAGGCTATCTCCACACCTGCCCCCATGGTTTTTCTATCCCTATCTGTTTGCTTGACTTCCTTGTTTGTTTGGATAGCTTCCTTTTTCATTCAACCTCTAATTGTCTGGTGTGCTGGCTTACCTCTCTGGCTTGCTAAGAAAATTTAAAGCTGCAATCTGTTGGCTAAACTTTGCTCTAGCTGGCTGAACAACTTGCTTATTGTCAACCGCCTGCCTGCCAAGTTCCCCATGTAACTCTGCACCTGCTAAGTCTGGATCCCTGCCTGGGGGACCTGGGGAATGTACAACATCCAAACCTTTTATTAAGAATATAGAGAGAAGGACCTGCAGCGGCAGCTACTGGAAACCACCACCGGGCCTTTTTGGATCAGGGGATTACTGGTGATGAAGGAAGACACAAAACCACTAACTGTGACTGTCTTCCTTACAGATGTCTCCCCGATGCCACAGGGATTCTTTTAAAACTTAATGATTATACACCATATCTGTTGCACATCAAAGGGAAATGTTTGGTCTCCACTGATATCAGAGATCTCAGAAATCCTGCCAAACACTGTAAATTGTTAGCTGTTCGATATAAACTGCAGCAGTTTAGTGCAAACTTTACACCCTCGCACAGCAGAAACATCTGTCCCGCGGGTAGTTAGTCACTATCCACAATGAGAAATCAATGTCAGACTACAATCTGGCTTTACTTGGCTTTGAGGGGAGCATTCAGGTACACTTAGACAATTGTTTATTGCTGAAGCATGGACACAGCCCACAGCTTGTTAATGTGCTATTGCTTAAATTATAATGTGATCTGTACTGTCTTGTCAAACAACTTGGAGAAAGAATTTGCTGCTGTTTAGCATTGTCTTTTTTTGTATGTATTTAAGCCCATAGAACTCCATGGATGGCCGACAGATAGGAAACTGTCAAAGATTTGTACACACACTGACCTCCAAACACACAGAAGGTAAGCAAAAAAATTTTTTTCACCAGGGGGAATTCTATTTAGTTGTATGAAAGGAAAATGAAAGCACACACACAGGTGATGAGCAAATATTGCCATGACTGCGGGGAATTGTGTTTAATATCTTACTGAGGAAAAGTGTTTCTGTGGGTGGATGGAGGCAACTTTCTCAGAGTAAGCCGTGGGTGGAGATACAAAGATGGAGGGAGAAGGGAAACAGGCTACAGGGCTGAGGTGGCAATATATCCCGAGAAAGCATGAATTTAGAAACACAAATCCGGGGGCATTGTCTGAAAAAAAAAACTACTCTATACCATATTATAACAAGACTTGCGCAGACATTGTTTTCTTTCCCCTGTTCACTCCAGTCCTCAAATCCCTCACACTACAGATACAGCACCATCATGCTATGGAGGGTTTAGGCTGTGTCATGATATGTGACCCACCGGATCACAATGAAGAGGCAGGATATGACAAGCGACAAAGAGGAATCCTCGAAGTCCCACTCACCGAGATTCACTCTAACTGCCCCTGAGGTGAGCATGGCTGTCACTCAAACCATCTTCCAATCAATGCGGCTGCAGCAGAAGCAGTTGATTATTGCTTTAATGAGAGTCTTGATTGATTTCCATTAGTGTGTCAAAGGGACTGGATACCCCCAGGAGCTGGCTTAATTTTCTCAGTATGAGTTTAGCCCCAAACCTCAGTCATAGCATGTCACTTATTGGTGAATCATTGTTAGAGTCAATGAATTAGGCTGACATAACTGCCTGTGGTAATGTTTGCTTTGCTATGCAATAGAGGATATTATACAATACGTCTGGCATGAGTGTCTCCACTCATCTCCATCCCTCATATACACAGACCATAAACACTCCTATTGCCTACTCCTATCAAATAACTATTGTAATGACTATTACCACAATACCACACTGTCAGTTAAAAGGAGTTTCACTGTGAAAAGAAATTCTCTTTCTTGGCAGTAATGTGACACGTTTTAGGTTATGTCGCTTTATGCCATGTCATGTTGTGTTACTGTTGTGTTAGGTTGTTATTGTTGTGTTACATTGTTACTGTTTTGTCACGCTGTTATTGTTGTGTTATATTGTTACTGTGGTGTTACATTTTATGGTTGTGTTACATTGTTGCTGTTGTGTAATGTTGTCGCTGTTGTGTTATGTTGTTGTTGTTGTGTTTTGTTGTTACTGTTTTTTTTTTTTTTACGTTGTTACTGTTGTGTTATGTTGTGTAGAATTAGCTATGCTTCCAACAGATCAGTCACATCATGATTTTTTTGTGGCGTTGAGTGCTTTTCATGAAGCTTTTAGTTTGGCAGGACGCTGAAGAACCTCTAGCTGATCTCTGGGGATCTGTTGAGTTCAGAAGCTGTGAAATGCGGTGGTGGAGTTATTTTAAAGCAGCTGACATAACTCTTCATTAATGTGTTGTTACTTTTGCAGTGGAATGGTACATCATACTTTATACTAATGTGGGTTGCTTGCACCGCCGCTACATAATATAACACACTTGCTGTTGATTCCATTCGACCCCCCACCCCCTACCTCCTCTATGATGACATGAACTGATGACAGCATGAACAATGAATCACAGATCACCCTCTCATGTCATCCGTGGGCTTCTAATCAAACCCCGGCTACCAAACAGACTCCGACAGGATGTGTGTTACGTATGACTAAGGTGCACGTCCTGCTCGGACATGACTTAGGTGTATATTAGTGCAGTCATGTCTGTATTGGCAGTCAGTCAGTATTTCTGTCACTTTGTGCAGCGTCATCACACCGACAGTGCAGACAGCCAGTGAGTTTAAGGGTTTGCAGGCGGACTTCTGAGAGCTCTCTTCCTCCTCCTCTGGATCTATTAGAGTCATGATAGAGAGCTGTGAATTTGTCTCCTTCGCCCGGATTTACTGAAATGATATACACCTACTGTTGCCGCTCAGCACATATCCTTGACAGCATTTGAGAGGAAGAGCACTTTGTTGCTGGAGAGCTGCAAAGAAATTATGGGCATACAGACTTCAAATGCAAATAAAATGAATAATATTCAAATATGAAGTACAGTGAACAGTAAGGTGTACAAATGAACTCAGATAAACCTGCAGTGTTTTAACATGTAACTGAAATAAAGATTTACAGTTGAGTATTTTCCATAATTCCCAAATTTCATTATATTTCCAGAAAGTATTAGAAAAGAAAATGAGACAAAAAATCCATTGGTGCTGAGCCTGAACTGAGACTTGAATTTATTTAAGAAGAAATCACAATCTTGATTTATTTATTTGTTTGTTTGTTTGTTTATGTAGTTATTTAGTCAGTCAGTCAGTCAGTTTGATAATTCTGTGTAGTCACCGTTTTGTTGTTGTTGTTGTTGTTGTTGTTTGATTATTTGGTTTTTTTGTATGGCCAAATCAAGTGCAAAATGAGAAAGAAAATTTTAAAAAATTCAAATAAATGTGATTAAATTTGAGGATAACAATCTCGTCTTTCCTCTCTATGATGAAAAGCAGTGAGACTCCATTGCTCTCAGAAAGATAACTGACCTTATAAAGCAACCATTTACATATAACCTTAACCTCATGGCGGTTTAAGCTGCTGTAGGTGACCGAATGATGGAGACGTCTGCAGCACCAAACACAGATCTGAAGGAATAAGGGGGGGGGGGGTAGACTGATACATAGATGGTATTTTGTTATCTTTCACTGCTCAATTGCAAAAGGTAATCTTCTTCAAGTGAAGAGAACAAAGAAGAGTTTTTCATACAAAAATAATCACTTTTAAAGATTAGATGACAATAATTATAAATGTTGTATACACATAATTTACGGCAGAGCATGGTGGCTATTAGAAATAAAAGGATTGATTATAATTTGGATTTTTTTATTTTATTTTCAGAAAATCAGAACTTTTAAAAAGCAATTCCTCAACATAACTTTAACAAAGAAAAAAGCCTTAGAAGTATTTGGTGTACAAACATTTTTCTGACTGATATTTTCACATACATGATGAAAACAACACATCATCTGGCTGCACACCAAATCCATGTTTCACAAAACCATCTTCAGGCCAAGTTTAAGTCCCAATGAGATTCAAATACTAAATTCATTCCAGACTGAACATGAATAATCCTACAAAATAAAAAACATGATGATTAAAATAGAATAAAAAATAAAATGGCAGTCAGTCTGCACTTAATAAGATCAGGGATTACAAACTGTTTTTACACCTAAGATGAACCTGAAGGCTCCATTCTTGGTATTCTTCAGTTTTCAATATGAACTGTTCCTCTATGTCAGGTCATCATAAGCCACAATAAAAACATAAATTTGAGCATAACCACTTAAAAAATAACATTTACATGATCAAATTCTTACATTTTATCCATCTTACTGGGCCCTATAATCAGTTTCCAAATGGTTCAGAACACCAGGCGTGTTCTAGCCATCTTAAGGGTCCTCCAGGTCAAGTTAGACTGTACTGATTCAAAAAGGGTATTATCATTAATTTTTAAATCTCTCATTTCCTAACTGTAAGTTATATCATTAATATCCTATATCTGTGAAAGTACCAGTCAAGATGTGTTGCCTCGGTGGCTCCACAGCTCACCGATCAACATGTTGGACCTTCAAGTGTCCTGACATTGATAGTGTAAATGCATTCAAATCAAAGCCCAGAGATGAAACAGACCTTTTGATTAAAAGCTGAGGAGCAACAGAGCTGATAGTTGTTTCTTCTCAGTGTCTGCCAGCTTACCTTCATTAATTATTTATCTCCCCTTCCACACCTTCAGATTCTGATGTTTATTAAAGTTCTGTGTTTTTGTACGATTTAAAGGTCACCCCAAGTAAAATAGTTCATAGAGGAGGCAGAGAGCCTTCTGGGGAACCAGCAGCGATGCAGTGAAATGTTTACGCAGATAGAAGTCTATAGATGTGTTAAAAATGTGTCTGGGATGGTGACTTGTGGATGAATGTGGATATGGATGATATCAGCACTGATCTGTGCATCACAAGTGTTTAATTAGACATAAATGACTTCACTCCTGACTTCCAGTGACACTTCCTGCTTCTTCTGGATAGCAAAACACCTCTTGTAGCTGAACCCTTTACAATTATATGCTGACCTTGCAGCAGGTACACGTTCTTGCTCTTCATCACCTCTTTGTTTAATCTGCACAAAAATCAAAGTCTTGGTCATGTAGCCAACAAAGCTAACTCTCTCCTGGCCATCTCACTTCATTAATTTTCAGACCCTTGAGTAGTATGGATCTCTTCATCTCATCTCTTGGCAGGAAAGGGAACAAATCTACATGTTGTAAATCGTAACCCACATGTACGTAGATACACGTACAGCTTGTAACCATCTAAATGACCAAAATTAACTTTAAAATTTAAAAATGCAATTTTGGATTCAAGTCTAGTTCATTTGAACACTAAATATTGATGAGAGTATTTGACAATGTAGATATACAGAGTATTATAACACAAGGGTTTCCTTCCTCTCCCAGTGGTGGAGCTGCTCCTCTGCCCTTTGCATGAGACATGCTGTCCTTTTCTTTCCCTTGCTCATCCTCAGCTCTCATTACAACACAACACACTCATCACTGGGCTTTACTCTGACAGAGAGGTCAGACTTAATGAGAGTGTGTTTCAGTGAGCATTTTACAGCTTAACACTGACGTGCCCTCATTAGTCATCTGATGTAAATTTCTAAAATAAAGTTTAGATGCTTTGACGTTGTGTTTTTTTCTTGATCGATATTGCGGAATTCAATTTATGCGGGGATAAAATCAGCTGATTTCAAACTGCAGCAACATCTCCAGTGACTCAGCTTCAGGTAATTGGCCACATGTGACATCAGAGGAGTGCGTGTCACTTTAGGTCCATCACTAATGTTGGATTTCTTTCTCTTTTTTCTTCTTATATTCTTCGCAGGTTTACAGTGTGAGTTGGAGGATTTTCAGTCTTGAAAAGGTTGATAATGACCAAGAAGTGTCCAAAATGTTGACTGGGTGAGTTGATTCATCATGTTTTGTCATTGAGAAAGAAACAGCAAGGAAAAGCAATTTCCTGCCCACCCACTGAGCTCAGCTCGGACTGAATTGATTTCTGTTCCGGTGAGCTCGAGTGAACTTCCTCAAAATGAATGACCAATGGAAAAATACTGGTATTTTAAGGTGATTAAGGGTCTAGCCTTAACACAGAGGTGGTGCTGCAACTTGAAAAAAAGCACAGTGTCCACTTCAATTAGAAAATAATCCACAATACTCTACGATTACAGATACAAGAAAAGCTAAGTCAGCACCGGGTCCTGACAACTTAACACAAATAAGTTAAGTCCCAGCATCAAATTAGCATTTTATAGCAGCACTGTATGAACACAAAAATTAGTCCTAAAAAAGAATTCAATATTCTGGCCAGGAAAATAGCAGGAAACAAAAAAATGGTATCAAATCATGGTGGTAAATATTGGTTTCATAAAGATACTTGGAAAAAGGGATTCCTCACAGCAAAACATGAGGATGCACATCCATATTCTGATGCAAACATATCTGATTTTATAGCTTTTGTGGAGAAAAAAAAAAGGCAGCCATAATGAAAAAGAAGCGCTTATAGTTAGTCCTTCAGAGCTGAAATGCGCCGATCTGTCCTGACACATAGAAACGAAGCCTTGATCCGACAAGGGTGAGGAACCGCTATGACCTCCGCTCGACCAGCCAGCAACCCTGCTCAGATGCAAATTCAAATGTCAACTTCCTTTCTCCTCAACAGGCCCATCAGCCCGGGGAACGAATGAGATGTTAAAATTGTGTAATTGTTTGTGGCGGATTGTTGTATTTACTTACTGTAGCCACTATAGTATAATGTGCATACCAAGAAGCACAATAACACCAAGGCCGATGCAATGAGAATCAAATAAGAAAATTTTTATCGATCTCTGAAGGGCGTGTCATGGTGGGTAACAGAGGGTGCAGGCAGGTTGTTTGTTCAGTGCACACATGGGACAGATGGAATGAAAAATCTCCTGAAAAGTATCAATTTTAGGTGAAAATTCAAAAAATATCTACCAACAACAACAGCATCATTCCCGGGTACGTTCTCCTCATTGTAAACAACACTTGAATGAAGTTTAATCAAGGTTCCAAGCTGAAACAATCATTTAAAAAAGTCATAAAACATTTTGATTCGCTGCATACGGCGACTTGAAAGAAAATACAAAATCCCTGAATTTCACCTGAAAGAACAGCAGAACCCATCAAATGGAGGCAAATCTATCCAATGTATCACATCAAGGAAAATGAATTAATTGCTCTTGGAGGAAAATGCACCAAATGCACTTAAACACCCCCCCCCCCGCCCTACACACACACACACACACACACACTCCTCGAAATCCATGCAGCACCAAAAGGCCAGCGCAGTAATATACATTCTGCTTCCAGCTCTCCAATAAACTGAATTACTACAATTGTTCTCACACACAACCGTGCCCCCCGTGTCATATCTAACCATATATCACCTTGTCAATTTATCTCCCCTGGCACTGATGCAGACAGGTGATGAAGTTTGGACTCACTCATAATCTCATTATTACTGCGCTTCCTTGATCTGGACCGAGGCCAAAACACATATTACACGAATAAAACAAGAGGCAGACAGGCTGGGACGAACGGTGTGCTCCAACCTCTGGTTCCCTCCTCACGTGAAGCCCTGTCATTGAATGCCACGGGTCAGATTGAAAGATAGCACTTGACATTTTTGTACAAAGCCAGTGGGAGCAACTGATAATCAACATCAGGGGACTGAAAAGATTTATTAGAAAGCTCCCGGCTGCTTCTGTTTGAAAAAGATTGGTGTAAAAAGCAGCAAACGTGGATTAAAAAAGCTGGACTGAATCTTTGTATAATGGCTTTTGTGGGGTTATCTCCCTTTCATCAGACATGGGATGGAGAACCAGCATGAACAGATGTTAGCTGAGGAGAAGAGCCGACCTGAGCTCAAGTAACACATCCCATCATAAAAGGAAAGGAAAGACAGGGGGAAGAAGAAGAAAACACATCAATCCTCAGAAACAGCAGCTGAAAGAGGAAGAAAAAGAGTTGTTAGAGGTGGGCCACGCCTTCAGCCGGACTAAGGGTATGATTTTGACTTAGTGTGCACTTAATGGCGGCGCCTTAATCCGTACAGGCCTTGGAAATAACAGCAATACTAGAGGAGCCGGCGCAGACAGACAAACACAGAGGGGAACAGGAGAGGAAATCGTTAAGGTTGTGGAGCTGGCACACACTTACCACCGGTGTGAATTATAGGTTGACAGATTAATAGGTTTAGTCCGATGTGACATTTTACGTTGCTATTGTAATCAGGGAACATGTCTCCAACAGTGGCCTTTGGCTGCAGCGTCTCCACCAGCCGGACCGTCCAGTTCAAACCTGCTGGTCAAAGCTGGGCGGGATCCGGTGCCCAGCTTTGACCAGCTGGGTGCCGATAGAATGCCATGTGTTTCACTCAGCATCAACCACAAACTGGATAAATGAATTGCAGTGACTAGTAAAAAATGAGGCGATCCACCCAATGAATCTTAAACTTTCCATTTTGGCCGTTAAACATTCGCCGCTAGCGGTTCTGGTGCAAACTGACCTTTTAGGTGTCATCTGTTAAGGTTGACGTTCTTGCCGGCAATGCTACTGAATGGATATATTGAGGCTAATGGAGGCTAATGGACATCTAGAGCTAAGGCAACCATTACTTCCCCCTTTCTTCGACTTTATTCCCTCTTATTCTCTCTTCATTCACCTTTTGTACTCTCTCCTTCAGTTATATCCTCTTTTCTTACTGTTTTTTTTTTTTCTCATTTCGCTCCCAAGTCTTTCTAGGATTGGACTAAACATTGGACTCATAGATCACCAAAGGGAGAAAAAAGATAGACAAGATATGTTGTAACTGCACTGGAAGTAGTGAAAAGTAAGAATTTAAGTAGCTGCTCCAGAAAGCAGGTTTACTGACCGAACAGGTAAATCACATGAGCTCATCACTGTGAGGAGAGCTGGACTGTGTGCTCATCAGAAAACAATAAACCCGCTGAGAAGCCTGGCTTTGCCTGGTCACTGGGGGAGTTTCACAGTGTGTGTGTGTGTGTGTGTGTGTGTGTGTGTGTGTGTGTGTGTGTGTGTGTGTGTGTGTGTGTGTGTGTGTGTGTGTGTTTGTGGGTGGGTGAATGCCAATGCAGTAGGATTGATTTTAACCTTCAACATCAATGGAAAGTAAATGACATGAAAATGCATCGCATGTAAACGCCTCATGAAACATGTATACTGATGCACACATACACACATACAGACACACATACAGACACACACACACACACACACACACACACACACACACACATACACGTTGTGTGATGCATGTGTCTTGAACCCCGAGGACAGTTCTGCTCTGTTTCCTGTGGGTCCTGAACCCAGCAGAGTGTGAATCATAGTCCAGCAGTCAGGTCCGTTAACCCTCTGTGAGGATCACATCCGTTCAGACACAGCTTTGCCCCATACTATATGAAACTTCTTGTTGTCCACGGCGAGTTCAGAGCTGATGTGATGCGGAGTCAGTCACATTATGTAAACTATTGGATTTTAGGGGGAGAGTTTTTTATTTTCACGGGTAGCAGATCTTTCTGATATTTCTATATTTTTTGAAGACAAATTATGCATAGCTTTCAGGAGATCCTAATGAGGATGCTTGTTGTTAAAATCCAACATTTTTCACCTGAAAGACTGATCCTATTATCCAGATTTTCAGCTGAATGGCTGATCCAATCAGCTTTAAGTAGTGAGAACACACGGAATCGTGGACTCAATCTAAAATGTGCCTGTAGTAAAATATGTGTGAATCAAAAGAAGCCTTTTTACCTGAAGATTTCACTGATTGATGATTCATATGCTTTGAGTCGACTGCATCATCCTGCACTGAACCTGAATGTCAATGGGGTGGGGGGGTGGGGGTGGGGGGGGGCTATTTGAATACAGCGAGGCTGGCGTCCACACATAGCGCTGAGTCACGACTGCATCGCCCAGAAGAGGTATTGTTCATTCTGCGTAGTTGGAAAACATCTCTCCAGGGATGTGCCCTTAGCTGCTGACAAAGACTGTGACCTTTGCATCATTTTGCCCGTTAACACGTCACACGCTGTTCGGTGGTGCAACATTACAAAATAAAAAACAAACAGGAACAACCAAACTTACCTTTGGTGTACGACCACAGCAGGTATAACAAGTAAACAATTTTAATGTGAATGGATAAGTTCTGAATTGCCCATAGGTGTGAATGTATGTATGAGTGATTGTGTCTTTCGTGTGCCCCTGCGATGCACTGGTGACGGTATAGGGGTGTACCCTGCCTCTTGCCCAAGGTCAGCTGGGATAGACTCCAGCAAACCCCCGTGACCTGCAAAGCAGAAGAAGGTTACCGCAGACGAGACAATTACGGCCGTGTCATCTACAAGAAAACAGATGGATGGATAATGTATTAGAATATAATTACCCGTGGCAATTCCATGATAAAACAATAATACGTATCAGACTTCATTTGTTTTCTTTTTTTTCTTGGCCGTCACAAGAAAACAAACCGCTATGTCCGACGAAGCCGTAACAGCTCCGTGTGTGGGGGACGAATGAACGCGAAGACGATCGGCGTTATGCTCATCCAGGTAAACGCCGGCTTCGTGAGTTTGGTCCTGGTGAATAAGGCATCGGGGTTCCCCACCAGACCACGTGAGGTCCGTCACAATCAAAGAATATAAGCCGCTATGTTTGAAGAAGCCAAAACGGCTCCGTAAGTGAGAGACATGGACAAATGTTAAGACTGGAGCTAACTCGGCTAACCCGAACTTCCAGGTAGACGCCGGAAGGTGACAGCATGAGGTTTTCAAGTGAGCTTATACAAATATATAGGTGGGGATAAGATATCTCATCTCATCAACTCTCACCTAATCCTCTATTTCTTTAATGTTAATTAATTCTCTAATATCATGTTGTCTCATTTCATCTCATCTCATTTGTCAGGATCTGCAGTTGCTCCTTCTCTCCCTCTCCTCTTTGGTGTCACACCCGGGTCCCACCTACCTGAGCGTGGCCACTGCTGGCAGCAGAGCAGCACTCCTGTCTTCCATTTCCAATCCCCAGACCTTCATGAGAACTAGCTTCCCACCATTCATCGCCACTTCATTTGTACTGCTAGTCAGCATCGGCTCCATTGCTAAACCCTTGACTTTTGCTAACTCTGTTTTCTCCATGTTACCAGTTCCGGTCTGCTGCCCGTTTCCTGTTACCCTTCCAGCCCACCTGCCTGCCTCTACTACCAACCTCCTGACGACTCACTTGCTCAGCCTGGTCATCTGGTCTACCATCTCGCAATATTCTTTGTTTTGTTTTGTTTTTTCCTCTTACCTGCCGTGATTTGCCTTTGGGACCTACAGTTAACCATGACATTATTAAAATCAAGTGGTGGGAAAACCTGACACATCCATCTCTGGATTTCTAATCTGCACAAGCCACAGGATTTCGCTTTGGATACATTGGATATTAATAAGCAGACACAAACATGCATTCTATGTCAGTTTTAGCCCTGGGGGGTAATATGTGATGTGAGAACCCACTGTTGCTCTTTAAGTGTCGTCATTGGCTTGGCTTTGTTCATACATGACCAACTATTAATACGACTCATGGCCTCATCCTCAAATCGGCCTCATGTAGCAAGGATTCCAAAATCAGCTGCGTTAAGGTACTGAAAAAAATACATTCTGGACTTAAAGGAGGACTCAAAGTAGGGCTACATGACATCCTGAGACTGATAAGCCTCCAGCAGCAGAGACTCTACAAATAGAAGAAATTGTACGGAAGGAATTTTTTTCTCATTAATCTCATTTATCATTCATTTTAACTTAGAACATTGCCCATGGGACTGAATTATCATATTCGTATGCTAGCAGCCTGATAGCCAGGTAGCAGGCGCAGTTTGACAGAAGCTTACATAGAATGACTGATTCCATTTAGCTCATTTATTGTTGTTAGTTTTATTTATTTTTATTATTCCATTAGTAAGCACTATCTTGGAGAGTTTACGTTAATGCTGGAACAAAAGGCTTTAATTTAGACAAATGCCACAATTTGTTCCACCAAAGAAAACGAGCACTTAAATAGTTTTATGTTCCGCTTTAATCACTCGCTTTCCCAAACACATCATTTCTATATGAGAGCGATTAACTCAGCAGCATACGTGTTCAGTCTCTCAGAGGAAATCTGTGGGAGACTCTTAAAACGCAATGAGAAAAAGCATCATTAAGTCATTATTTTAGTTACCACTGAGAGGGGATTTGTACTGGTTTGGGGAAAGTGAGGAGACGAAACAGCTGAGGTTAAGATGGGAAGTATTCTGTAGGAAGTTTAAGTGTTCACCATGTAAAAATACATTCTCACGGTCTTATTAAAAGTTCCTATGTAATGCTGTTTCTTCACTTGATTCTCATCAAGAACAAATTGTCCTTTAACTTAAAAAGACATACACCAACTCAGATTGTAGGACTGGTAGTAAAATTTTACAATTCATTCATGACATTCCATTCTTTGACTTGGTATTCTTCCAATTATAACAGAGCAGAAGGTCTGGAAATCGTATGTATTATTTGACTCAGTAGCTTGTATGCTATGAAACATGATCATGGATGACCCGAGCCTAATCTCTGGCTCTGAGGTGACAACTCACTGAGGTTCGGTGTGGCAGATGAGTGCTCAGCTCTTTTAGAGAAGCTCGAGCCCTTAATCACCTCAAAAAAGTCAAGGCAGGCCACCCTGAATATGATTATCCAGTGGGGATCTTTGGAGGCCGTGCAGGTGAGGCGTAAGCTTTGATAATCAATCGTTGGCCGAATGGGACTGACTCTTGAGCACCTGCCTGCCACATAACTCCCATAAACCCCCATCTCATAGCCGTGAGCGACCAAGTAGAGACACCATTCCTCCAGCTGGCGGCGAGCAGCGATTCCTCTCAGTCTGGATTGTCTGATTTATATCAGCATGTTAACCCGGCCCATGACGGGCAGCAAATTTGCAATCAGGAGACAGCAAACAGATATAGTTCATGATAATGGGCTAATATTACCGAGGGTGTGTAATCTTCAAGCTGAATCGACTCGTGGATAAACTCGAATGCTCCTTAACAGTCCGCGGGTGTTGACGGCATTCCAGCATGGTGTTCCAAAGGAACAGAATTCACCAACGAGGACAAAGTGACATAGCTGTTCACAAGTGGAGCTGCTGAGCAGCATCTAAAGGCGCTAAAACTCATTAATTCATTCATCTTCTTCTGCTTCATACGCTGTGGCGGGTCGCGGGGGGCTGGAGCCTATCCCAGCTGACTGAGGGCGTGAGGCGGGGGAAACATCAGGCGCGACACCAGTGAACCGTGGAGCCACACGGAGAAACAGACAAGCACGCACACACACACACTCACTCCTACGGGCAATTTGGAATGGTCAATTAACCTGAAGCGCATGTTTTTGGAGGTGGGAAGAAGCCGGAGAACCCGGAGAGAACCCACGCAGACACGGGGAGAACATGCAAACTCCACACAGAACGGAAGTCAAACCCGGAACTGCCTCTCTGTGCGGCGACAGCGCTACCTGCTGTGCCACTATGCTTCCCACGCTAAAACTCACTTAGAGGAAAACATCAATGCTATTTCATCTTGGAACGTTTCTGGTTGTACTTTTCAGGCATACGTGACTTTTAGACCAGCAAACACTGATTGTATAGAAAACAAAATGTCTATGAAATGACCTCAGCTCGACCTAAAATAATTCCCTCATTTACTTGTAATAACATAACCAGTAAATATTTTACCCTGTAGTAAGAGGGTAAATAACGAGCCTATGACGAGCCTAAAACGGCACGTCAGTGTTGACTGTAGGTACGTCCTAAGTTCAGATAGATGCAAATGGTTGAGGAAAGGAAGGGCATCCAGCATAAAAACTTTACCAAACAAATATGAGCATTCATCTAAAATGGAAAAAGGATGACATGCTGTGGCAACCCCTAATAGGACAAGCTGATAGGAAGATTTCATAGAAGAAAAAAAAATTGCATCATTTTGAAATGTTGAATCACAGAAAGGTCAATTTTTTACATTTTTGCATTTCTAGATGTCGTGTGTCAATACTGTAGAACACTCTGCTGCAGATGCTCCTGTCTTTTTTGTTCCAAACATGCAGTGGGTCTGAAAACAAACAAATAATTGCTGTTTTTTGGAATGGCTGCATTGGTATCATATTCAGTTAAATTCACAGGGAGAGGCAAAACAAGTGTGTTACCTACTTGGTTACATGACTTGAGGGAAAAGATTCACCCGCCTACAACAAACACACTGCTGGTCCGAAGCAGACTGGATGTTTGTTGTGTGTCTGTGTGACGGGTGGGAATCGGAACGTGATAGCTAGTCATCAGGGACTGTTGACCTTGGAGAACTACCTTCTGGCAAGAGATCTGCTTCCTGCATTGATTTTTATTTTCATGGCTGGGTTATTTGTGTTTCTCCCCTAGAGAGGAAGCTCGGCTGCCGCCAAGGTCAGCCGGGGAGACAAGGAATCTGTCTTTGTTTCCGTGGGGTTCATGCTGTTTGTAGAAAAAGATGTGATGTCTAAATTTCGCTTTCTTTCCATTTCATCTGTTGCCTCTACAAGTTCTGCTATTCTTGCATTTGTTTTTGAACAGGCAAAATAAAAATACAACCTACATTTTATCTATATTTTAGCTTGTTTCAGAAGAGCAATTTTGTGTTCATGATTCTGGAATTGATCAGAACTGCATGTGGTCTCCTACCTCCAGATGAAAGTGGATAACATGTCTCAATCTGCTCCGGATCTATAGTTATCTACAGATCCCTCAGTTGAGAAATCACTTGTTGTTCCACAGTCTCGGTGTCAGCGCTGTGCTCAGTTCCCTCTCCCCTGGCCACAGCATGTGCGTAATTCCTCGTCTTGATTTTGATGCCGGTGATGATCGCGTCATTTATACAAACGCTTTGTTACATTTCATCCATTCTTAGTTGTCCTTGTTCTAGGACAACCATTCTCTGTTCCTTTTAATTTTTGTTTTTCTGCACTTTACTCATGTCGTTCTTCATTTTTTCCATACAGTCTAATACCGATTTAAGCTTTTCTTCCAGCTTTTTATCAAAGTCACTCCTCAACTTATTAAAGTGGCTATTTAACTCTTCCATCGAAGAGGCCATCCAGTGTAGAGTATCCTTCATATTTTATTTTCATAGTCCTCCTTCAAACCTCTGGCCCGGTTTGGTGGCCTCAGTATTGCGTCTCTGCTTTTTGCAGATG
The DNA here is from genome assembly GCA_013358685.1 of Antennarius maculatus. Taxonomy (NCBI): domain Eukaryota; kingdom Metazoa; phylum Chordata; class Actinopteri; order Lophiiformes; family Antennariidae; genus Antennarius; species Antennarius maculatus. The sequence continues at coordinate 16,584,704 of CM023612.1, read as the reverse complement.
ACGTGGTACTGTTGGCTTCATCAAGCCGTGATCTCCAACTCTCACTGGAACGGTTCGCAGCCGAGTGTGAAGCGGTTGGGATGAGAATCAGCACCTCCAAATCTGAGACCATGGTCCTCAGTCGGAAAAGGGTGGAGTGCCCTCTCCGGGTTGGGGATGAGATCCTGCCCCAAGTGGAGGAGTTTAAGTATCTCGGGGTCTCGTTCACGAGTGAGGGTACGATGGAACGGGAGATCGACAGGCGGATCGGTGCAGCGTCTGCAGTGATGCGGACTCTGTATCGGTCCATCGTGGTGAAGAAGGAGCTGAGCCGAAAGGCAAAGCTCTCGATTTACCGGTCAATCTACGTTCCTGCCCTCACCTATGGTCACGAGCTGTGGGTCGTGACCGAAAGAACGAGATCCAGGATACAAGCGGCCGAAATGAGTTTCCTCCGCAGTGTGTCCGGGCTCTCCCTTAGAGATAGGGTGAGAAGTTCGGTCATCCGGGAGGGACTCAGAGTCGAGCCGCTGCTCCTCCGCATCGAGAGGAGCCAGATGAGGTTGCTCAGGCATCTGGTCAGGATGCCTCCTGGACACCTCCCTGGTGAGGTGTTCCGGGCATGTCCTGCCGGGAGGAGGCCCCGGGGACGACCCAGGACACGCTGGAGAGACTATGTCTCCCGGCTGGCCTGGGAACGTCTTGGGATTCTCCCGGAGGAGCTGGACGAAGTGGCTAGGGAGAGGGAATTCTGGGCTTCCCTGCTCAAGCTGCTGCCCCCGCGACCTGACTCCGGATAAGCGGTAGAGAATGGATGGATGGATGGATAGTCCTCCGATTTTCCTCTTCCTATCGCCATTTTGCAGAGAATCAGTGAGAGTCAGTATGAGTATCAGCACCACTGTGACTCTCATATGAAAAGATAGCTGGTAATGTCTGTTTTCTACCAGAATGGTGGGAGTACATGAGGCAGAAAATTGGAGTTCCTCTTGGTTTGGTCATCGCTGGGTGGTAATTTACGTCTGTTTGCTTCCAAACTGACAAAACCAGCTTAAAATTTCCTGCGTTTTAATTTGAAAATTATGGATGTGGAGTCAAGACTTGAGGAAGTGAGTGCAATTTAAACAGAGGATTTTTTTTTAGATAACTTCACAGCCCCCTCCTCCACCCAAGCAATGATGTCACCCTCTCCCATGGCAACACACACCCATAATAAAATCTGCATGGAGAAAAGTGATAGATGAGGAAACGACGGGACAACATGTGATTTGACCCAACAACACGTAGAAATGCCAGAGGATGAATGTATTCATCTTGGGTATCCAATCAAATCCCAAGGATGATGAACTGACCTCTTCCTCACCGTACGTCTCACACAGGGATCGTAACTCTTAATAATGTCAGCTGGATGAACTTGTGTCACTGTGAACAACATGACCTACCTTTGGCCCGCCCCCACCTACAATCACAAACATCAGCTATAACAGGGAGCATCCCCCCCCCCATCATGCTCCTCTCCACCGTCCTGCCCGGTAAGCTCTGACCCCCATTTTCCACCTGAATACAAGCTTCTTGGACCTGGTGAGCTAAGAACCTGCTGTAGCAGCATGCACAGACTGGCTGCAGAAAAACCCACTGGCAGATGAATTTATGGTTGTCACATTTTGTTCCACACCTCCAAACATTTCATATTATAATATTCAGCCTATGCCAACTGAGCACAGATACACAAACACACACACACAAGATATGAAATAGAAATGATTGGAGGGCAACATGTCACTAAATTATTACCTTTAGACTTGCCGAAGAGCTGCTATTGCCGTCTGTAGCAGCCTTATGTTTAGCTTTTAACATTGCTTATTGGCTGGACAAGACTATGGAGACAAATAATTCAACATCTTTAATGATACATGTGTTTATGTGCAGAACAGCAAATGATGTTGCTTCAATAATTAATGTGGGTCTAAACCTACAGCCTGTCCCCTAAGTGCACATTTTTAATGTGTTTCTCTGTGCTGAGGGTCACCAACTGGCGGCCGGCGGGCCGAATCCAGGCCATGAAATACTCCCGCCTGGACCGTAAATCTTTTTTAATGAATAAAGATAAAGGGATCTGAAGGATTCTGCAAGACAGGGTTCCTTTTCTGCATGTATTTAAGTAGAACCTTATTATTAAAATAATAGTTGTTGTTAGTATGACATATGCAGTGTCTGCACATTCCAGCACAAACACTGCTGATGTCCTCTTTGTAAGAAAGTCCCTGCTGCTTCTTCTCCTTTAAAGCTGGTAGAATCAGAGTTTTTGGCATCATGGTTTTGGCTTCAGGTGACTTGCAGGACCATCAGCTGCGTTCGCCACTGAAGGATCGGCTTCTGGACACTGGCGCCATCTAGTGGACAGAGAACTGCAAGTACAGCTGTCGTATCCAAATATGCAACCCATAGCTATTTAGAAAAGGACTCACGGTCAACCACTGGTCGGGAGTATGGCAACCACTGTGCATTAAAGAACACGTGATTAATATGTTTTAGTATGTGGCTTAATAACAATTCCTCCTGTCTCACACACACACACACACACACACACACACACACACACACACACACACACACACACACACACACACACACACACACACACACACACACACACATAAACATAAAATGGGCCATGCAAATTGTCATATCAAAATCTTCACATGTGGCATATCTCACACATTAAACTAAATGTTTTGACATTAAATTAAATGTTTGACAACATCTCTAAAATCCCATCATGAAATTGCAGACAAATTAAAACAACAGGTGAACTCAGCAAACCCTGCAAAATGTCTGAGCAGTAGGGGGCACTAAAGCAGCATGAGGAATTCAGTTTGTTATGTTGAAGATATTTTGAGTTAAATTTATCTCTGTAGGTTTTCAGCTATCTAAGCCATGGTTATCCAAACATGTTTAAATCAATCCACTGGATAGTCCAGTGGATGATTTAAACATCTTCGGAGAGTTAAATTTAGTTGAAATGTAGTTGTGTAAACAGATGTACCAGTCCTTTTTAAGGTTTGGGCGTTCTTTGAAAATTAATGAATGGTTTCTTTAAGACATTTGGAATTTAGTATTTAAAAAAACTATCGATGAAAGTTAAGCTTCAGAAGAATGATTGTGTCTCTATTTAATAGATTTTTAATATAAATGGAACCGTTTCACCGGGGTCAGTTTGACTTTATAAAAGACAAACTACTTATACAATACTTGCAAGAATTGACATTATTTATCGACCATGTGTAAAATATGAGTTGGTTTCCTTATTGTATGTTGTCTATACCTGCAAAAATATAAATAATATAATTAATTTAATGAATGAATACTGTATGACATTGTGTAAGTGTACTTTTATGTAGTGAGCGTGGAATAAGGACACGCTTCACCATTAGCCTGCTGCTTTTCTTCTAAAGTGAGTACAATTAGATGTTTTCCCAAATGTACAACAATTCAAAATAATCTCTGGACCCTTTAATAAATGATTTAAAAATGTCACTCTGGTTCTGTTCACCACAATATTGTAGGTCAGTTGATAAAAATAAAAATAAAAATTCACCATGGCAGTGTCTGAATGACTGTGGGTTACTAGTAATAAAAATTTTCTCTCTCCAGTCATAAACGGTCGCTTAATGCTCCTGACCAGCAGAGGGCGACAGAGGACTATCTCAAGAGACCCCGCCGAAGGCTGATTCTGTTCAACCTGTGTCTTCACTCCATTTCTTAAATAGAAATAGAAATAGAAATAGAAAAACTAGGTGTGATTTAGTTTTACTTGTGCAAAATATTGCCTTCAAATTCATCTTTTTTATTGTTATTCATCCGTGTTTCTGTGGTTGTGTCTGAAAATGTTTTACTTTTGCATGTGAGATGATGACAACACACAATGTCAAGTTAGACATTGATCTGCTCCACCCATTGGATCAAAGGTGGAGGCAACTGTGGTACATTAGCAGTAAAACCTATCATCACATTAATACAGCAGCAGGGACACAGACAAAAAAAACCCAAACATTTTTTTGGTATACTTTTAGTAATCCCCGAAGGGAAATTGTACACATAACACTCATTCTGTACATGCTGACCAGAGAAACCCGGGCTCGGCTGCCTCCATCAACATTTCCAACAGCATTTGTTCGTTTGTCGGCCTATCTATCTGACTTCCTTCAAGACTACATAGAAAACGATAACACAGACTTAGATGAAATGCGGTGTGAGGGTTGGACAGGATTCAGGAAGATGTGTTTCAATTTATTTTTTTTTTAGAAACATTCAGTGACATGGATCACTAAGGAGCTGGGTGTAAGGGTGGGGCATATGGCAGAAACCATCCAAGCTTAGGGATGAATCTGGACCAGGGAACACATTTGAATTTTCTTCAACAGTACGAGATTTTTAGAACTTTTTTTTATTAATATCTTATTTTCATGCAACTTTGTGGAGGAGTGGGGCGTATGCTGAAAATGGAACTGCTGAATTTTGGAGCAGGTCCAGAGAAAGTGGTGAATCCCAGATTTTTTTTATTCCCACTTGCTTTAACAGAACCCAGAGGACTTGCCGTTTGGATGATGAACACCTCGCTGAAATTTGGATGGGGGCTTAATTAAATTAAAAGAGCCTTAGCAGAGATGGGTGCTCCACTGAGTGGCCCTCTGGTTTAATCTGTTTCCCCTTTTTTGACACCACCCTGCCAGAAAACATGGCCCAAGTTTAATGAGTGGTGTGTTTCTCCAAACTCTACAACACTGATCAAGTGAAATAAAGAGAGTGGAATACCTGCTAGCTATTAAGAGACAAGCAGGCATTACATCAGCAGTGGAGATGCTTGTTGATGTTCCATGATGCTCGGAGAGGGAGGGGGCTGCAGAGGCAGGGTGGTGCACGAGTGTGTGTTTGTGTGTCTATATATATGTGTGTGTGTGTGTGTGTGTGTGCGTGCGTGCGTGCGTGCGTGCGTGCGTGCGTGTGTGTGTGTGTGTGTGCGTGCTTGTGGAGGGTTGGGGAGGGCAGCGCGGTCACAGGTGACTGTCATGTTTAATAATGATTATCACCATGCACCTGCGCCCCCACACTAATTAACTGGACGCATATGCAAATGAGTCTGGGGAGTTTAAAAAAAACAGCTCGTGGAGTGGCAGTGAGCGGTTGTTCAGCTGCTGGACTTGATTAGGGTAATGAATGGTCAGCGATGGAAGTGCCGCTGGTGGTAAAAGGAGGAGAGATAAAGGAAATGGAGGATATTAGGGTGAGAGGGGAGGAAGGAAGGATTTTAGAGAGAGGAGAAAGAGAAGAGAGAGCGATATCACTGAGGTAACACAATGGGCACAGGTGGAAGAGTGGCCTGTTGACTGAGACAGAATGGGAGAAGGGTATGGGGGATTGGGGGGGGGGGTTTAGTGCAACAAATGCAGAATGAAAGGAAGGATTTTATGGTATTAATTCTCAAATTGTGCCATTTCTGATTCTAATTAAGAATTCAGAATTTAAAGGGACAGTAAAGTTCATTTTAAGTGACTTATATGTTATTCATAATTATGAAAAATAGAAGAAAATATAAATTTTATGTGTGTAGCTTCATCCCTTTGGTCAGAAAACCTTAAAATCTGCGCTGCAGCAGCTTCAGCATTCAGTGGTCACGTGGGCGTCATACGTCACTGGCGCCCAACATAGCTTGACAGCCATAAGAAACAATGCAGTCCATGACGCGATTAACTCCAAATATATCATGGTTACCTGTGAACGGTTACTGGTGAACGGTTGTGTCAACAGAACATCAAGAAAACACAAAGACAAGGACCTATCATTCTTTAGAATATTAATTCCACACAGTCCAACAGTAACAAATGGCGGCAGAAGGTATTCTAAAGAAGGATAGGTCCTTGTCTTTGTGTTTTCTTGATGTTCTGTTGACACAACCGTTCACCGCGCAGGTAACCATGATATATTTGGAGTTAATCGTGTCATGGATTGCATTGTTTCTTATGGCTGCCAAGCTATGTTTTTGTCTATTTTTCATAATGATGAATAACATATATGTCACTTAAAATTAACTTTACTGTCCCTTTAAAGAAAGGGAATGACGTGGCGGGTGCTGAGATTTCTTGTTTGTATTTGAACGTGACAGATGCCATTCCTCCCAGTCTGCATTGTGGCTCAGACACTAGTCCGGTTCCAGTTCACTGAGGAGCGTGGAGAAAGGGGTGTTGGGGGGGACAGTGAGGGGTGCCTTTGAACCTCATTCATTTATTCCAATGCATTCCAAACACGCATTCTATATCTCCATACTGTGATCCGGACCGTGCGTGCATACACATCTACCTCTAACAAACCAAATTGCAGTTCATCCAACTCGATGGCCCCAATCTCAGTCGGGGGAG